>JZLH01S0614988.1:72825-91837 GCA_001188425.1 Eucidaris tribuloides
GTGACATGTTGGGCATTAGAAATGCTTCTGATGAACCAATTGGAGTTGAAATATTATCCAATTATACTGCAGGGTGGTCTCTCCTGTGTAGGATTTGTCGTGGTATTTGTTTAATTAGGGATAAGCATATTATAGGAGTATCTTCTTTTACGGTGTTGACTTATGATTAACATAAGCCGCCATGATGAGCCCACAAGCAGGTGTCCGTGTTAGGTATATAGACATTGTTTATTTTGATGAGTGTTCATAAAGTTTGGTATACTAGATTTTTCACAGGGATCATTGCATGTTTACTTTGATTTCTTTAGTAGTGTTTCGCAAGTTGGTTACGCCAATCTGTATTTACGTCTTATATGTGGGGGTACCATGCAATTTGTTTGCATTGTGTTAAAATGGACAATTGAGTTTATCATAAGTCAGTTTTTTTAATTTAATTGCGATTAGAGCAGTGTGAAATTATGTGTTTATAATGAACTTGGCCTCGAAGTATTTTGGCGCCTGACATCTTTTGGTTTTTATACTTGTCTTCATGTTAAAGCCAATGTTTTTAGGTTTCAACTTGTATATTTATAATCGTCATGAATTTTGTGTTTCAATGGATCAATGCGAAGTTATCGTGTATACTTGAACAAATAGTTACAATGTAAACTCGATTTGCATATTTTATTCAGTAGTTTTTTCTATGCTTGTTATTATATTTTGACTTATTTATTCAGTGGCAATTATTAATTATTTCAGTTAGATTTGTTATGATATTATGTTATGATACTAAAGTTAGTTAATTTAGCTTAGTTTTTTGTGTGTGTTGTTGTATTTGTGTTTGTTCTTTGTTTACTTTGTTTTTTGTTTGTTTGACTTGTTTGTTTATTTGTTTGTTTGGTTGTTGTTTTGTTTATTGTTTTTGTTCTAGAGGTCTGGGTGGCTCAGGCGATCTGTTCGTTGGGACTTTGAGGAGATTGGCACTGATGTCTATAGCTTGAACCAAGAATAGCGATGTGGTAAGATTTTTTTTTTTCTTCAAAAAAAAAAATATCATATTGATGATGTTCGAAGTACTTTCAAATTCCTGTACACATGTTTTGATATTGTGTTAACTTGCAACTTACATGTATCAATGAATTTGTGTTTGGGTTAAGTGGGTTTATGAATTTAAGTAGTGTAGTGAAGTGTAGTAGTGTGTAGTAGTGTGTATAGTAGTGTCATGTAGTAGTGGTGTGTAGTAGTAGGTATAGTAGTAGTCAGTGAGTGTGGTGTAGTAGTGAAGTAGTGTAGAGCAGTAATAGAGAGTAGTGTAGTTATAGTGGTGTAGTAGTAGTAGCAGTAGAAGAAGTAGGTAGTGTAGTGGGCTTGTAGCGTGTATTTGTAGTTTAGTAGTAGTTTGTAGTAGTTAGTGTAGGTATAGTGTAGTAGTCGAGTGAGTAGTAGTTTAGTAATGTTAGTTAGTGAGTGTTGTAGTAGTTGTAGTTTAGTTAGTATGTTAGTGGTTAGTGTAGTAGGTAGTTAGTAGATGTGTGGTAGTAGTGAGTGTAGTGTAGTAGGGGTAGTGTAGTAGTAGTGAGTAGTAGTAGTGTCGTGTAGTTGGTAGGAGTAGTAGAGTTAAACCTAGTGTGTGCGGACTCCATACCCCAACACTTTAAGCGGAGGATTCTCCCGCGAGGCCCTGCAGGGAGGACGCTTGTGAAGTCGCGTAGCCACTATCAGCGGCGGAAGATGGAAATTCCCTTGCGCGGGAGGCCTTTTTAGGGTTTTTATGATGCTCTCTGCTGTGTTGTGTAGGTTATTCGTTTAACTATGACAATAATGGCTGGTGCGAATGCCACTGATTTAGATTCTTTCTTTGTCATTAAAAGGTGGTTCGGCGGTGAGAAATAGGGAGATAACGCGGCGAGAAAGTTCAAATAGCGGCTTTCACATGCTATCTTTTGAGGGCGGGTGATTTTGTGAAGTGGCTCATAAGTGGGGATCTCCCGTCCTGAATGGGAGTTGGTCTCTTGGTAGTAGTGTAGTAAAAGTAGTAGTAGTTGCAGATGGTGTAGTTTAAGTCATAGTAGTTGTTAGATCAGGTAGGATTATTATAGACTTGAATTGGGCATTGTCAGTATTTTTAGTTACTGTATTCTCATAAAATGACCGTACAAAGATGTTTTTTTGCATGTCGGAATTTTGAAGCAATATCTTGTGTCTTGTCAAAAGGGTGTTGATCTGCTTTTGGTCATTTGTATTCGTGAGTTGTGTGTGAGAGGATATGGAACGATGGCTTAGCGGTACTGTCCAGAGCAGATGTAAGTATGGATGTTGTCAGTTTGTGTGTGGGATCGCGTTGTAAAGCGTCTACTTTTTCATTTTAGCCTGCATAGCCAATCTGTGGTCTGGCTGCGTTTTGTGTGTCTTGTACTATTCTTGTGGTCTTTTCTTTCACCGCCGAGTGGTTAGCGGTCACTATTGGGCGCCGCTCATGTGTTGTTTGTTTCTGCCGCTTATGTCGTCGTACGCCTAGCTTGATTTTCTGGGAAACTGGCGGTTAGCTATGTGATACGGAGCCGATCAGGTAACCACTGAGTCACAAGGTTCGCTGGTGACTTTGGTCATTGCATACCGGCATTGCTTCAAGAAGCTGCGACCGGTACGTGCAGTTGTTCTCACTTTCTGTCCTGTGATCTTTCTCATTCTCTAGTTAAGGCAACGTTCACCTGATGTCAAGTTGATTTAATAAAGCGGAAGATGAGAGCAACTTCAATGAGTGTGCGGAATCATCGGAATACAAGTTATGAGATCAGTTTTCATTTACGTTCCGTTTCAACCACGCGTGGAGGTCAAGGCGGCAGCTGCCATTGTCATGTCATTATAGATGTTCATCATGTGATCAGGTTTTTATGGTTGTGTTGTATCGTTTTTCATAGAGGCTGTCATGATAATGTGTGTGGATTTATATGCTGATTCACAGGTGAAATCTTTTCATTTCTGGAATTATTGGCAGTTTATGAGGTATTTTTCTCTTGAATATGGGGGAGGCTGCTCACATGTGGTGTGCACCATTCTTAAACTCTTTTATATTTCACGATTACGGTCTGCTCCTGCATATTGTTTCGAGGTTTGCGCCACCTTAGTTATGGGTTTCTCTATTGCTGCTGTGGTCCGGTGTTTATTTGAAATATTTGTTGTCAGCGGTTGGGAATCTGTTTATCGTTTCAGTGTATTTTTATCCGACTTATGTGATTTTCATTTACGTATGATTTGTAGTATACTTTTGTTTGGAAGGGTCAGATTGATAAGGTTTTATGTAATAGGGTACTTATGGTCGCAATGCAAGTGGCAACGAACTTTGGTCTGCTGGCGGCCTTTTTGTGTGCGGTGATAATGCATTATTCGCTTCTGAGTTTTGGTAGAGAGCTGGAGCAAGTTGTAGCTCCGCAGGCGGATGTGGGATGTGCGGCTGTCACTTCTGAATATTTGTGATTAGGTTGGTCTATGATTGAACTGTTCTTTATCAAAGCTGTCTTTTGTTTTCTGTTAAATGGAATGGACTTTTTGATCAAGAGGGAAATTACACATGTTATGGAAGTCATATTGATGTACAAAGCCGATGAATTGTTATGAGCAGTGATGTCGTTTTGTTTGTAGGTCATGAATGTTTACATTCTTTTCCATTCTTGACAGTGCAGTCTCATCTTCTCGTGTCTTATGGCTGGCAGAGATGCTCTGTTTCGTTCGTAAGACTCTGTAGGTACTTGTGAAATGCTACTCTGTGTGTGTTTTTTGTCACCTCTGCAATAGCATAAATTCATCTAGATGGATTTGTGATAGAGGTCTTCAAAGAGAGATTCGAAGCAAGGGCTCGTGTACAAAATCTGAAGCTTTCGATTCCATGCTACCTGCTCTGTAAGGTCTGAATAAGCGCCTACCAAATTGTCAATTCAAAAATGATGTTCTGTGCCTTTAAAGTTGAAAATCAGTTGGGCGGGCATTCAGTGGTTCATAGATGCTGTTTGCAGGATTTTTGTCCATGACATATTCATTTGCATTTTTAGCTGTAAATATTGTACTGGTGTGATAGCTCTGTGTGAGTTTTGTTTTTTAGGTGTTTTAATTTGTCCATTCAATACTGTCATGTAGTAATGTTTGACGTTTTTTAGTCTTTGGCGTGTTTTTATCTGTAGTGATATTATCTTGTTGATCGGCTTGTCGTTGGTGTGAGATGGTGCTGAAGTTATTGTCTTTAGGTGTTATATTTGTCGATTCAACATGTGATAGTAAAGTTGCGTTTTTGATTCAGTTTATGCATTTTTGATCTGTAATATTGGTCCACGAGTGTTAGTCATTGGTCTGATGCTTTTGTAGTTTTATGGTGTTATTTTGTGATTAGACCTGTCGCTGTATAGTGTGGGGACATTGTTTTATTTTGCTTTTGTATTTGTTAATATTTCGACGGTGATAGGTATAACTGTCTGACGTTTTTTTTTAGTGGTGTTTATGGTGTCCTCAAAGTGCTGGTCGTATGTGGTTTGCAGTTTTTTCTTGAAATGGGGCTGCCTAATGTCTGATGTTTCTGTCTTCTTAACGTAGGGCAATGGGAATGATTGAGTTAAAGTCAAGTATGTTTGGACAAATGAGTTAAATCTGTATATATGTCTAATCATTAATAATGTAGCTTCTCGTTGTTTTTATGTGTAGTATTTGGATTTGGTTTTCCCTTGTAGTTTTTGCGGTATGCAAGAATTGTGCTTCTCAATTTAGTCTAATTTGTAATGTAGAATATTGTAACAATGTGCTTTCTCTATATTGATTTGCGATTCTGTATTGTGATTTTTTCTTATAATTGACAAAGGGGAAACCAATCATTTTTTTACTTCTTTCTTTGTTCTTTAAGCCTTTTCTCATTCTGTTGTTTAAGTCTTGTTCTTTTATCTTCGTATTCTTTGCTACATTTTTATTATATCCTCCTTTTCTCTTTTCGTTATCAAATACCGTAGAATTCTTTTGTCCGTATGGATCTTTTTTGAGTGCTTGCTGCTTTTTACGTTGCACGTTTTCTCGCTCTTTATTTGATTTAATGATTATAATAAAATAATTAAAAATAATTCTAGTTTCATATATTAGGTTGATATGGATGAAGTTTCAACCGAGGTCGTCCGAGGTATGCCTTTTATTGTTCTCATCCGGCCCGAGGACCGATGAGGTTATGACTAGAGGTTGTTCGTCGGCGTGCCGTCGTTCGTTCCTTGTTCTCGTCAAGTTTTTGGAATTGCTTTCTTCTTGTCATGTTCTCACGATTTGGATTTGATTGGTTTTATGTGAAGGGCTAGGTGGTGGATTTAAACTTTTCACGATCGTGATCATTTATTTTTCTTAATTTTATGAATTTTCGAAATCCAAAATGCTTCTTTCTTATTTCTAACGATTTGTTTTGATTTGCTTTATTTGGTAGGGTGGTTGCACATTAACTTTACGAATTTTTGATTTCTCATTGTTTTATTGGTAATTTATGAAATTTCCAAATAAAATTCTTCTTTTCACCATTTTTGCCGATTTTCATTTGTTTGTTTGATCTGGATAGGGCTGTTGTGGGGGTTCAAGAATTTGCAAAAATTTTGAATTATCTAGTATTGCAATTTAAAATTAATCATTATGAAATTTATTGGCTTTTCAGATATCATACATGAAAATGCTTAATTTTCCTTCATTTCTCACATTTAGTTGTGGTTCTGTATTTAGTAGGGCTGGTTGCATAGCTTAATTTCTACACAGATTTGAAATTTATCATTAAATTATTATCGGATTTTTGCAACTTATCAAAATAACAAAATTGTCTCTTTTCATTTTTGACGATTTTCATTTGTTTGTTTGATCTGACTAGGGCTGGGGTGGGGGTTCAAGACTTCTACACAAATTGGTGAAATAATCATATGAAAATTTAATTAATCTTATGCAATTTATGCAATTCATCAGAATAATTTAAAATGCTTTTTATTCATTTTACAATTTTGATTTAGTTTGATTATCTGGTAGATCTAAGTTGGTCACTAATATTACCAGAATTTTAATGTTGCTCCATTAATTAATTAGTAGGTTAATTTTGCAATTTATTCAAATAACAGAAATTTATTTCCAGTTTTTCATTATCAGTTTATTATTTGGTTATATTCATGTGCTTTTTCCACACAGCATCCGAGTATGGGCGGAAGGGATCAGGGTGCATATTATATTCTGTAGTTATGTTTATTTTTTTTTATTATTTTATTTTTTTTTTTTTTTCTGTCCTTCAGGCATGAAACAATATTTTTCTCACTGATGTTTTATATTCATGTTCGTTCCTGGGACATCAAATTGTAATTTTTTCACGTTAAATTGTACATGAAAGTCGGTATATGATGTTGCGAGATTGCGGATGGCGCTACGTCATTGACGTTTTTTCTAGTTGTGGTTGTGGTATAATTTTACCTTTAGTTGAAGACTACTTCCAATCATGTCATTGTCCTTTAACAATGATATTATAACTCACTACAACTGAATATTCCTAACCCACTACAAAACTTATATGACAATTCTAGAGTTTTCCTTCTTCATTCTTAGGTTAGCTAGTTATATATCCACTAGTTCATTGAGTGATTGATTCAATTAGTTTTGTATCTATATGCCATATGCATTTCCATTTTATATTCATCTGTGCTGGTATTTTTCCTTTTTTGCATTTTGATTATTCATTCCATAATCTATTTACTTCTTATATTTGTTCCAGGCTATCGATGCAGGGAAAGTCACATCTGATTTCAAGGGTTTTGCAATGGGAGATTCATGGATTTCACCTGTAGGTAAGTGAATTTGAGTTTGAGCACTGCAACTTCAGTTATTGATACCTTAACCCTAAAAAGACTGGGGGAGGGGTGGAGTGCTAAAAGGCCCCCCTCAACTTTTTGTGGGAAAACTCTGTCACGTGCAAAGCTTTTCCGTGGCACTTCATGACTTTTTCTTTTGACTCTCCCACATCTTTTGTGACGTCTGGCCATGCGGTTCAGAAGTTACACAATATTTTGTACTTGCATGTCGGACCAAAACTCGCTCAAAAATGTGATTTCATGTACAATTTCAGTACAGATTCATAGACGTGTTATTATTTTTACTTTTACTCATTAAAATTAATTAATTTTATGCTCTTTATCAATGCAAAAGTGTCTGTGACAAATATCATCAAAAAACAATGAAATACAAAAGTGAAAAAACAAAGAAATACATAAGAAATTTAGAAAACAGTGAAATACATTAGAAATTAATTTTGATTCAGCATTTTCTTTTCCAAGAAATTATTTGAAATGTCATAAAGAATATCTATTTCCCAAACTAGCATTTCATATGTCTTTTTAGTGATATATTAGCAAAAATATGATTTCATGCATATTTTTGCATAATTAATTATAAATAAACAATGAATATTTTTACATAACTTCTAACACATTTTTGTAGTTTTCATGAGACTCTATGTACGTGCAAATTTTGCACCGATTGTGCGACCCGCGACCAAGATCTCTGGAGCACCCTTTAAGGCCCCCTCCCCAGTCTTTTAATCCATAAAAATAGGCCAGTCTTTTTAGGGTTAACTACCAGTTACAAATCTTAGTACACCTCCAGTGAAGTTCTGTGCATTGTCTCTTTTAACCTAAGCAGTATGATAGGTGAACCAGAGGGGTGTCAATAGTTAAAAGTCTTGTGAAAAACTGGACTTGGGGGGATCGTTAAAAACTATTGACTTTTGTCTTCACTTCTCCATTTTTTTTTACAGATTCTGTGATGACATGGGGGGCCATACCTGCGAGCAACTGTGAGTAATACATTTTCAAAAATCATTTATTCATTGCTTTGTAAAATTTCTTGTTACCCATAGATTTAAGACAAGCAATGATCCACTTTTATAAGAAAAGTAAAAAAAAAAAATTAAAGTTGAATCTGATAAACACGCAACCAAAAAAGCCAGGATTCTAGTATGAAAATTTTGTAGCTAAAAGTTGACTCATTTTAAAATAACTTCCATCAATTGACTGAACACATTACCCTGACTTTGTTAACAACTCTTGTACATGTGATGCACCACGCCATACCCCAGGGTACCAACTAGAAATTCGTCATTTTGTTGAATTATTTATTTATTTTTCAGCACTGTACCCTGGGTTACAAAATTATGTAAAAGTTATGAAATAAGGGTGAAAATAACACATTTAACTTCATTTTTACCCTATTTTTTGTAAGTTTATGCCTTTTTGTTGTGCACTTGCACAGCCTCTGCATCATCACCACTGATTTCATCGATCATAACTGAAGAAAATACATTTTTTAAACAAGAGGGCGCTGCACAACGCGGTACACCGGGGTACAACGGTACCCAGGGGTATGGCGTGGTGCATCATGTTTAGAATTTCAAAAATATGGGACAAAAAGCGTCTTTGGACTTTGGATATGAGATGCAGGATACATGAAAAAAAGTATAGTACAACCCTGTATTATACAGGAACTCAGGAAGTCTGGACACCCTGATCATTATTAAGTGTTTTTGTCCATTCGACAGTCTCTGCTAGATGGACGTGGCTACAATCTTGTTCAGGCGAAAGCTGAGGAAACCAAAGCAGCCTTTGATAAGGGTCAGTATAGTGAGTCAACCACCCTGTGGGGAGAGACAGAAACTGTTATTGAAGAGGTAAGAAGTGTTAGAAATATATACAAGTATATATTTCACAGTATATAGTGATTATGATGATATTATGACAGGACAAAATGCTGAATTGCAGTTGTTGCAGCAGCAGCAGTAGTAGTAGTAGTACTTAGTAGTAGTAGTTGTAGAAGTAGTAGTAGTAGTAGTAGTAGTAATAATGATACTACTATTACTACTACTACTACTACTACTACTACTACTACTACTACTACTACTACTTCTACTACTACTAAATCATATATTGAGCACAGTAACTCTGTATGTATATTCTGCTGTGCTGCAAGAGCTCCTAAATGCTATTACTGCACAATACTACATTACAATTCTTAAACATACAATATTCAGTGAGCAGTACTACCCATCACAATTCCCAGATCCACCCGGGTGAGGCCTGGTAGCCTTTTGCTGTTCTGTGCACCGACAATTTGGGGGACATGATCAGTCAGTACATAATTCACAGGAGCTGTAGCATTGCGGCTATCAGGCCCCACCCATGAGGCCAATGAGAATGATGGGTGGTTATAAGATATACACAATAAGATTATTATTCTTTAGAAATATTACTGGAATATTACTGAATGTAGATAATGTAAATCAGAAAAATATGTCCATTTTTAAAACAAGTGAAGGAGAGGAAGAAAACGAGGACAGATTAGTTTGAGGAGAAGAAGAAGAAAAAAGGAGGAGAAGGAGGAGGAGGAAAAGCAATATCAGTAACAACAGAAGAATTTGTAGTAATTGCAGGAGTAATGGTATAACAATAGCACTAGTATATATGTATTTTTTTTTTCAGAATACAGATGATGTGAATTTTTACAATATTTTGGAACATAATGGGGAAGGCCAAAAACACAAGAATGAGAGTGCGCTAGGTAAGTTCACTGCAGAGCTACAGCAGCCACTGCTCTGGTTCACTGAAAACCAGTTTACATGAATTTCCCAACAATACCATGCATTTCATCATCACATAGATAAAAACCCTAGTAGAAATCAAGAGTTCTTGTGGAGAACAGTGATATAAACTAGCACCTAAAGCAGGTGTACTCAGATTTTTTCCTTGGAGTTTCAGATGTGAATGCCATGAAAGCTACAATGGGCAAGTTACTGCACGAATTAGTCAATTGTTTTCATACATGTAAGTTTATGGTACTTTACAGGCATGTATTTATCTGTACCTTAATTTGAAGAGCTAGTGAAGACAGTCCAAAGTCCAAGTTCTAATGGTCCCTCAGGATATATTATTGGAAAAGTGACGGTGGTCTATACGTTTAGAAGCCCTAACTGAGAAGTTTAGACATGAAGGTTAGAGGCAAATGTAACATTTGGTGTTGCAAATTCTGTTAATATCTTTACAAAAATATCCTTCTGAATCACTGCCCAAAATTTCATTGTGATAAAATGTACTGGAAACAAATGAATGAAACTCTCTTTTGTGTACAATAAAACTTTGACCAGTGGAAAATAATGAGAACAAATGTTTTGTCTCTAGACGTTCTTCGCCGTAATCACCTAGATGTCTATCAGAATGATGCGCTGGATCAACTGATGAATGGACCAATCAAAAAGAAGCTTGGCATTCCAGAAAATGTCACGTGGGGAGGTGAGTAGACTTTTAGTGAATAAGAACTGGTGTTTTTAAGTGGGGCCCATGGGCTATAGATCTGCAAATATACCACCACTGTTATTATTATAATTGGTGATTGTGATGGTTGGGTTGGTAGGATTGTGGTGGTGGTGGTGGTGGGGTGGGAATGGTGGGGGTGGTGGTGTTAAGCTGGTGATAGGGATAGTGTGGGATGGGGTGGTGGTGTTTTAGGGGTGATAGGGTGGTTATGGTGGCATTTGGGAAGGTGGGTTAGTGGTGATATTAGGGTTGTGGGGGTGGTGGTGGTAGTGGTGGTGAGGTGATGATAGTAGTGGTGGTGTTAATGCAAAAAAGAACACAGAATTCTGTGAAAAGAATTGTGTCACTATTCTTGTGTCACTGAGGCGTACTCATAATGTAAAGTAAGTTTGGTATCAGTGGTATTGATGGAGTTTATTCTTGTCTTGTTTTTCTGTTGCTTCTTTTGCAGGACAATCTGGTGAGGTATTTGCCCAACAGAGTGTGGATTTCATGAAGCCTGTCATTAAAATAGGTGAGAAACAGCAGTGTCATCAACTGAAAGTTGTAATTTGATTAAAATTTATCTCCCAAATTGCACAATTCTAAGTATTAGATAAATTTCCAGGGACAAATAAATGTTACAAATACTTTATTATTTAAAGTAGGTTTAAACTAGGATCACCCACACACCAAATTCATTTCTAATATATATTTCGAATTTATATTTTTATTCTTGTATACAGCAGTGATATGCCAATGTGTAGCATGTACAACAATCCAAATGCTGTATATTTGATTCATCCTTGTTCTTATTGTATTTGTCTTGAATGTATGAGGAAATAAATGATTTAATGTAAGAAAACTCAAATTCAAATTTTTAATATTAATAGTACTAAGTTATATGGTGTTGGATGTATGACAATGAATGGGTCATATATATGCAAATGTGAAAGTTGTGTCACATTGTTGTATTTTTCATCTGATATGGAGTTGTAATTTCCAGTGATGGGAAAATATAGCTTTCAACTTTCACATTTGATTAGAGGGCCGTGTAGGCATATTAGCGTGGGGGGGGGGGGAGGCTGGGGCAAAAGTGCAAGATTTCAATTGTTTTCCCATGATGCATTCAAAAAATCATCTGAAGTCTGGTATCGCTAGTGGGTGCTATGCATTACAAATCTAGCCCCCCCCCCCAAAAAAAACGCTTTTAATGTGAACAGTACATTTTATTAACTTACCCTCAGCCATGGACCTTTCAAAATCATGTTGCTTCATACACAAATGCCCTCCCCATTTTTCCTTCTTTTGCGGTTATTTCATTGTTGACTGTTTCTCTTTCATTTCTTTTATTTTATCATTCAGTGGATGATCTAGTGACTAACAGCGATCTTCATGTTGTTGTGTACAATGGACAGTTGGATTTGATTGTAGATACACCAGGTAAGAATATTTGGATTTTTGTTTGTTGTTGAGTTTCAATTATTATCATTTTATCTGAGAAAAAACCTCTTTTGTAGCAAAGGTATATAACAAAAGAGGTTAAAAATTGAAATCGATATAGAAGTTAATTAATACCACATTGATGATAGAATTCCTTTTTTATCTAGTAGAATTAGGACAAGAAATTCTATCATGAGCATAAGTAAAGGAGGGCTGGGGCTGATGATGGTAGTTGTCCTACGGGGTGATTATCTGGCTGGGGGACGTGTCCTCGGGGGGGGGGGGGGTAACTGCTCTCGGGAGTAGTTGTCCTTTGGGTTTATCATCTGGGGGATAATTGTGTATGTGTGTGTGGGGGGGGGTAGTTGTCCAGATTTTAGTTATCCTTGAACCATGATGGTGATAATAAGGGTGATGGTGATGATCAGGGTTGTCAGAATGATTTTAGAACCTGGTAAAATGTGATTGCGAAGCATAGCGAGAAAAGTGAGCCAAGCTATTGCCTGTCATAATCACTCAATTACACAGAAATCTAAGAATTTGTGCTGGGCAACAAGGCTAAAATTTCCCATGAGTACTGGACTGAGATTTAGCTCCACCCCCGGCGCTGCCCGGCGTGGTGACAACACTGGTGATGATAATGATAATGGTAATGGTGCTGAAGATGATGATGATTATGATTATGATTATGATTATGATTATAATAAAGATGTTGATGTCGAAGATGACTATTATAATGATTATGATAATGATGATGGCAAAGAAGATGATAATGATGATGACAATGATGATGATAATGAATTGATGATGATGACAATGATGATGATGACAATGATGATGATAATGAATTGATGATGATGACAATGATGATGATGATGATAATGATGATGATAATGATAAAGGTAATGTCTATGATGATGATTAATAATGATGATGACGATGATGATAATGAATTGATGATGATGATGATACCTAAGCCACAGTATTTTACCTGAGTAAATTTGACTGTTTTACAGTTTCTTCTGTGAGTTATCTTGATGTGTATAGTGATGGATTTCATTTTAATCATACTTCAGGGAAGAGCAGACTACATTTTGCACTGAGAAAATGTACAGCAAGTCTTATAAATATTAAGTTTAAGGGTATTTGGGACTCTTTAGATAACAAGATAAAACTGAATCACACATAAATCTATGCATGTACATGTGTGTGTAAACACTATACTTAATCAAAATTAAGTTAAGAATACTATTGACGTAAATTTGTTTTTGTAAAGAAGTTTCACTGTTGTACAGTGAACTGAACTGACTACCCTGTGTTAAAAAAGTGTGAATAACTAAACAAAAATAACTATATGCCTTTTATCCTCTTTTCCATCTTTTCTTTAACCAGGAACTGAAATCTGGGTCCAGAAACTGACCTGGCCAGGTTTAGTGCACTTCAATGAGACTGAATGGCACCCGGAATACGTCAAATCCCGACCTGGAGATACCGCCTTCTTCGTGAAGAGTTTTGAAAATTTTGCATTCTTCTGGATCATGAAAGCTGGTCACATGGTAAGATGCAGGTCTTCAACTGGTCCTATTTTTCCTACTTTTTCCTACTTTTTTGTGAAAATTCTAATATTCCCCCTAAAAATCCTTATTTTCCTACTTTTTTTCAACTTTTTTTTCAAAAAAAACCCCTTTGTGATAGGTTTAATATTTGTTTTAAGTTGAGTAGTCTTTACAGGTTGTTGCTGTGTAAAGTGATGGATTTCATTTAATCATACTTCAGGGTAGAGCAGACTACATTTATTTGCACTGAGAAAATGTACAGCAAAATTCATTTCCACGGATTTCCACTTTTCGCCAATCGTAGAATTTCTTTCCACATATTACGGTACAGTTTATTACTTACAGTACAAATATCCTACTTTCGTCCTACTTAGGTGGATTGAATCTTACTTTTCTTCTACTTTTTGGAGAATTCAGAATCCTAATTTTCTCCTACTTTTTCAACTGAGCAGAGTTGAAGGCCTGTACGATGTTATGCCTCCACACTAAAATAATGTTAGTGATGCTTCATTTATGGTTATATGGAGCACATTTTAAATCTGTTTGTAAAAAATAATTTATTTCCCACCCATTCATCACATTAGCATACATTTAGGAAGCAAAATGCTCTTATGAAATGGTAAATTCATTGACTATTTACAGTGTGTTACAATGTATTAAACATTAGAAAATCAACATGCCTGTGAGAAAAAAAAACACCAACACGAGTGTGAATCCGGTATGTCCTGTCAACTTGCCCCAAATTGTCTACTGTGGGTGAATAGTCATTTAGACTCTACAAAAACAACAATATCTGTCTGATGTTATTCTCGTTTATTCAACTATAGTTTGTTTGTAATCCTGATTGGCCCAATGTCTGTCACATGACACTTTCTATTTTGAGCACCGACCCCGAGTAGTACACGGACTGGTCGTTACAAGGTCATTACACAGGCTTATGTATCTCGGGGGTCCAATTAACATGTTCAGTAATAGCACATATGTATGGAATCCGCAACCGTATATGCGTTCACAGGGTGTTTGTCTTTTGCGCATACTGAATTTGACACAGGACCATGTGCGGAACTTCCATTCCACATTCCACATTCCACATAGGTCATTGACATGTACGCTTTGTATCGCATCGATCGCACGCGTATGCCAGTTACTCATAGATGCATATACAGGAAGCAAAAAGAGCCGAAAGGCATTTTATTATCAGTCAATAAAACAATATTTTCTTCTTTAAATTTTCATGAAGTGTTGTGACGTTGAATAAAACAAATAATGCAAGGCTCGACACTAGCCCACTTGCCCTAGGCAAATGAAATTTCATGTTGGGCAAGTAAAAATCAATAATTGAAAATTTAACTTGCCCAAATGGGCAAGTAAAATTTGATGGTAATGATGAAACTATGTCCAAAACTGTTACCAAAAGTGAATGAATATGGGAAATACTGTTAATAGATCACTCCTTTTGCAACCACCAGTATGAAATAAACTTGAATGCCATAGAAAAGGCCTTGGTGGTTAAAAGCTAGTGGGAAATAATGTTATTTGTTATTTTGGGGCAAGTTCATTTTTCTTTTGGGCAAGTAAAAATCTGAAAGTGCTAATTTTACTTGCCCGAAGGGAAAGTAAATTAAAAATTAAGTGTGGAGCCCTGAATAATAACTGTGATGTCAGTCTTTGCATCAAATTACCAGCCCTCATTTGTCTTGAAAAGGATGAATGATGATCCTTTTCAAGACAACCTCAGGCTGGTAATTTGATGCAATGACCTCCGCCCAATCATTAATTGTACATTGTTGCATTTTGCGCATTTTGTTTTGCAGGTACCTGCTGATGCTGGGGATGCTGCCCTCTTGATGCTTCAAATGGTGATAGGATCTGGCGGAAAATAAGAAAAAGCGCATGTTTATCCGAAATAAAGCACTTTATCAATACCTGGAAATGTCATTGAAATAGTCAAATGATATTAATATAACAAATATCACGATTGAATTGTACTTATATCTATGTGAACTTATAGTACTAAGTGTCAATAAACCAATAAACTAAGAACTATTCAGGAAATATGTTGTGTTTGAAGCGCTCAGTCCCAAAAGGCATTACCACTAAATCCATTTTCCACCAAAATTAGTTATTAACGTCAGTATAATGGTCAACCATGTACCTAGCTACAGAATAAATTTGGAGCCAAATTACACCATCAAATATGAAAACATGTATGTTACTTGCATTTACCCAGACAAGAAATGCATTTTTCTCCAAAGTAGCCAAAGGGGATTTAGGGCCTTTTGGAAATAGCTATATGTAGCAGTACTATCACATATGTGACACCTAATATAGATGTAATACTTGCCATCAACATATGTTATGTCAAATATGATGTCACTGTATCATGTTATTACATGTATTATCTGTAGTTTATAGCTATTAGTTGAAAATGTCATTCCATGTTATGTAATGTAAGTAGTAATCCAGGTTTTAAAGCCGGTTTAGTCCCCGACTACATCTAAATGCATTTGTCATTTAATTCTCACTTTTCTTGTTGGGTCATGTACTTTTACTGAATTATATCAAAGTAGCTACAATCGAGTAAATGCAAAACTTTTTAGTCATATTTCTGAATATAAGGTTTTAAATGCAACACTGAGACATGAATTGTGCAATTATTAACTCATCTTGAACTGTTACAAATTGATAATTGTTTGCATTTTATGGTACAGCTATTGCAAATTGTGGATATGAATTCTGAAATTTTTTCAACATGAATGTCTTGGGCAAGTGGTTGATTTATTTTACCCCTGCATAGCTAAAGAACAACTAAAGAAATGGAACCTAAATTGAGAACAACACAAAGAGCTATGGAAAGAAGAATGCTCAATTTGACATTACTTGACAAAGTGAAGCACACCGGCATACAACAGAAAACGAAGGTCAAAGATATTATAGTAAAAATTAAAGAGATGAAATGGAGATGGGCAGGACACTTATATAGAACACAAGACAACCGATGGACCAAGAAACTCACAGAATGGCAACCAAGAACAGGCAAGAGAAGAAGGGGTCGACAAAAGAGAAGATGAGAGACGAAATATCATCATACACAAACACAGCAACGTGGAACAGAATAACAGCAAATACAAGCGAATGGAAACTGATTGAGGAGGGCTTC
Organism: Eucidaris tribuloides; assembly: GCA_001188425.1. NCBI lineage: Eukaryota > Metazoa > Echinodermata > Echinoidea > Cidaroida > Cidaridae > Eucidaris > Eucidaris tribuloides. The sequence goes on from JZLH01S0614988.1 coordinate 89,286, forward strand.
ATCCAACAATAGTTGAACAATGCCTGATGATGATGATGATGCATAACACCTCCTCCTCCTCCCCCCCCCACCACAATTCCCTTCTTAGTTCCTTTGTGCCTTTGACCTCCAACTTGCTCTTGACCTTTTTCTATTTCTAATATCATATCCCAAGATCATATTATTAGACCCTGATGTAACAGAAAATAACCCTGCTTAACCCATATCTGCTGATGACATTTTACTTTGTAAACACTCTATTTGCCATAAAGCAACATTTAACCAGCCTTTCATACAAGCAAGCATCGTTTTAAATGTACTAAAACGCATGAACTAGATTTGGTAAATTTTGCATCAATGTAAAGTACAGATTATAATTTTTAATTTTAACAAATACTCCATCGATTCTGTCATCATTATTTGTAAGTAAATTTATTAAAATTATGTATGAAAACATTCCATGGGATTTCCTGTAGTTCGGCGATAGCAGTATTTAACAGTACTATGGAGTTTTCCGTAGGTCAACAGATATGGGTTAACTTAATGTATTTTAATTTATTTTTATTCAGAGTTAATGCTTCCCACATGAACATATTTCATTGCTAAAGCTTTTTAACCAGGACTGAGAGTAACATATCTTTGTATTTCTATATCAATCTACTCATTTGATATCTTGTCTGAAATATATGCTTCTCTGTACCCTTTATATTGATTAATTTTGCCTTTATTTCTGGCTTTTTCCTTTTATTGGGGGGGGGGATCTGAAAAAAAGAACCCTGCTAACTGATTTAAATTTATTTTTGGTTTAGAATAAATACTTCCCCACTTTATTTTACATTATGGCTATAGCCTATTGACCAGTACTGATAATGAAATGTCTTTGTCTGTATGTCTATACATGTATCAATCTACTCATTTGAATTCACAGGACATTGCAATAATTTAATGAATTGTGTGTACATTTGATTACAATTTAGATGTTTGTGTGTAGCTGTACTTCAAATTGTGTATAATTCCATATTTTTTAATGTGAAATATGTATTATGCTATGTGTAATCCTGTTGGTTTTTAATAGTATCCTTTTATAATATGCAACAGTTTGACCATGAAACAAGATTTTATGACCTAACTTATTAATGGTAAATAGACATGGATGGGGGGTAGTCCTCAACTTGGGCTGAAACTACTGTAGAATCAAGTAAACTATGCAAGGATTCTCCTGTGAAAATCTTGTAGTCAAACGTTGACTCATTCTAAAATTACTAATGTCAATATCACTCATAGCACGGAAACCTGCTGTGTGGCTCTCTATAGGGCTTATTTTTATCGTCCCCAGATAAAATTAAGATACTCCTATGTTTATGCCTGATTCTCCTTAAGTAAACAAATTACAGACAAATCCTCCCAGCCAGGAGATCCACTCCTGCTAGTGTATAGTTGGTATATATTTTAACTCATTTGGTTCTTGAGGCATTTTCAAGTGTTCCCAATCATGTCACTAACCTTTAACTTTCATTAACATGAAATCAATGATATTGTAATTTGATTTGATTTTATACCAAATTTTTAACCTCATGTATCCAGAAATTATAAATGCAAATTATATTTTGTTATATGTCTTATATCACATGTGAAAGATTAGAAATGTAATTGAATTGAACGCCTGAAAGTATTTTCTGGAATTTTTATTTGTGATTAAAAGACTGTCATATTTGCAAAAATTTGTGTCAGTGATTTGTTTTATTGTGTTGTTAAGAACCATTGTTGTGTTTGTGAAATCAAACGTACTGATGATTGTGGTCATTCTGTAAATGTGCTGTTGTGTAGTGATTTGTAGTTATTATTGTCAGCGTTATGGTTTAGAATGTGAAGACTTGTTTTTATGATTCTTGTGATATCTCACTTTTCAATTTTATATTCACTAAAAAAATAAAAGGCTATGAATTAATAAATTATTATTTTTTTTTTTAGAGGGTTGGGGGGGGGGGCGACACTACCCTCTAGTGACGGCCCTGAAGCAAATGTATCTGACGGTGTAATCCTGATATATATATATATATGTGTGTGTGTGTGTGTGTGTGTGTGTGTGCGCACGTGTGTATTTGAATGGTTTAATGGCTCGGTTATTTTTGTGTAGACGTGTGTTGATGTATAGGCCCTAGTGTCTGTGATATTATATATAGAGGCGTCGATCCTGCGGGGGCAGGGGGGCGATTCGCCCCCCCCCCACAATGAAAATATTGGGGGCCAATATATCGATCCGCCCCAATAATTTTGACAACTTAAAACATCATAATACGCAATTCAAATATCAAAAACATTGGAAAGCACTACAAAACCATTAAACATGGCATAAAATACTATTAAACATACACACACACACACACACACACACACACACACACACACACACACACACACACACACACACACACACACACACACACACACACACACACACACACACACACACACACACACACACACACAAAATTTATTCAAAACTGTCATACAAATTTAACACATGTTTTATTCTATACTAGCCGCCTCGGCGGCTAGGCTGAGAGTTTTGC
>JZLH01S0614988.1:103511-116511 GCA_001188425.1 Eucidaris tribuloides
TTTCTTCTTCTGTGTATTTATTTTTTTAGTAAAATACAATTATAGTGAGCTTATAGCTTATTAAATTCTGCATGAAAGGAGGGGAAATTCAGCTTTCTTACCCCTCCCTATCAGATGTTATAGTGGTTCAAAAGACGCACTACTCTGAAAAGGGGCTTTTTTGGAGTATCATTTGTCACAGCACAGGGTAATTTCCAGGGATTACCACATGTAAAGTATGCAGTAAATTATAGCAAATGCAGTCTCACTGGAAAGATTATGATATGAACTATTAAAAACAAACACATAAAATATACTATATTCTTATTTTGTGAATTCTACAACCATTTCAAAGTTGGTGAAAATTTTTGCCACGCCAAAATGGCCATAAATCTGATTTTTTTCCCTCAAAAATGTGAAAGATACAGGGTTCTAAGTTCCAAAAACTGAAAATACATTGATTTTTACCTTAGAACAGACATATATTCATGTTTTAAAATGCATTTTCCTCCTTAAATATTTTTACACACTTTTGTCAGTCAAATAGTGGTCTAATTTGAACACTGTCATATAAACACACAAACAGTTGACATATGTTAAAAAAAGAAAAAAAAGAAAACGAAAGTATATTTTGCATTTCTGCAGCACAAAATTTCAGTCTGAAAAACATTTTTTTTTGTTTGAAAACATAAAGTTCATAGTTTTCAGAAAAGTTAAGCAAGAAAGAGAGACCTGTGAAGAAATTGTGGAGGTTACTGAAAATTTAAAAGAGGTTTCTAACAGTCTTTTCATGATATTTTTTTAGTTTGTTAGTTACCGAGGACAACAATCAAATAACAAAAAAATCAAGTATTATGTCAATGTTTTTAATTTGTTTGAAATATAGACAACATTTTCTGTTCATTTGTTAAAGACTTTTAAAGCTTGGTAATGTTATGTAAAATAGTCAAAGTTAAGTATGGGTTTAATTAGGTTTACAAGGAAATTATTTGGTTTCCATGGCAACACACTAACTTATTTCCCTTTCAAGAGTATGATATATGAAAAGAAATAAATGCAATCGTGAAACCAACTGTAATAAATGTTTTGTGACGTTATTGCATTTTGTAACAGTTTCTTAATATCATTTTTTTTGGGAACCCCACGACAAAAAGGCATAACTGACAATTTGAACGAAAAATGCAGGATTTTCAGGAAATTGTCATATGACTTTGAAAGCCTTTGAATGCACATTTGGATACGTTAACTTGTAAACAAAACACTGAATAGTATTTTAAGGCTTTGAACGAAATAGCTTTTTCTCAAGATCTCTGATACACCAAAATGTCACTTATCCCCTTTTGTCAGGGTGGGGGCAGTGCATGCCTGATAATCTAATCAATTAGGCCCCTTATCCCATAAGTGATTAGATTCTAATACGGTAGCCTACACACTTTTTTTTTTCAAAATAATTCTCTTTAAATTTGATTTTACCCATCTTCAGCCCAAATATGAATATGTAATAGACTATTTCATAGTGTATTCAAATTTATGGATGTTTTCTCTCTGAAACCTAGTGCAGAGTTATTTTTCTCACCTGTTCTTAAGAATAAATTTTCAATACCAAAATGCAAACTTCATAAATTAGTTGTTAATATGTCTGGCAAGCTGTCAGGTTGTTAAGAGCAACCTTTGTCAGAATAGTATGCAAAGAATTTGCATTAATATTAAACAGTTTATGGCAAAGCTACATGTGCCCTAGTCTGGCTTCCAGACATTACATTAACCTGTTCTCATATTTAATGAGCATGTTGTTTAATCATTTCTTTATTGAGCAAAAGAAAAGAAAAGTATACAGAAAATCCAGGTCACAGTCCCATTCCGGACTGGTGGCAGGCTATTACGAAATACAATATATACAATACAGTGAGAACATTAAGAAATATACAGAACATAGATACTTGTAAACATGTAGAGACGCATACCAGTACATGTATATAGACTTACAACATAAAGGCACATAGTTATACAATGACACAAGCATAATACAATTAATAACATGATGTTAAGAATATGATACTGTGTGTGTGTGTGTGGTGTGTGATCGTGTGTTAGTGTGTGTGTGTGTGTGTGTGTGTGTGTGTGTGTGTGGTGTGTGCGTGTGCGTGCGTGTGTGTGTGTGTATGTTTGTGTGTGTGTGTGTATGTGTGTGTGCGTGCGTGTGTGCGTGTGTGTGTGTGTGTGTGTGTGTGTGTGTGTGTGTGTGTGTGTGTGTGTGTGTGTGTGTGTGTGTGTGTGGTGTCGTGTGTGTGTGTGTGTGTGTGTGTGTGATTTCCGTAACCCTTTGGAGTATTAGTTTGTCATCTATGACGTGGAAAACCCATGACCCTTTATACTATTGACCAGGGGATATTGGATGATCTTATAATTATAGTACAAAATAACATAATACATATTATGTGTTCAATTTGATTTACGCTCTACAAATTAAATTATATCATGGAATAATTGGTCGAATTATTAACTGTTGTATGCTACTGCAACAATTGGTTTAAACTTTAATTTCACTCTGCCAGTTTGCTTGTATTAAAACGTAAAATACATGTCAGAAATTACATGGAATAGACGCGATTTTTTAAATTAAAGTGAGTATTATGTTCTGAGTTTACTATTCAACTTAAAGCAGATTACAGTGTAATTATAGATCCAAGTAGCGTATCTCCCCATGTCTGTTCTTTTTTGGCATAGAATATTGTGAAGGACGAGAGAATGGCATGTTTTGAGACTGTTTGGAAAAATTCAGACGGACGGATTTGTCAGTTGACAATTTGAACAAAAATGCGGGATTTTCAGGAAATTGTTATATGACTTTGAAAGACGTTTGAATATGTTAACTTAGAAACAAAACACTGAAAGTATTTTAAGGCTTTTAAGAAAATACGTTTTGCTCAATATTTCTGAAACACTAAAGTGTCAGTTATCCCTTTTACATTAAATGTATGAGGTCTATTCATGAGCACTGAGCCATTTCGATTCTCTGGATTACCGTGCCCATGTACATGTTATTGTCAGTTAGGCATAAGTTTCGATTCTATCACGTTCTGTGGATGTACGTGTAGTTGGGAATTGCTGAACTGCTTCAATAACAAGGTAAGCTGATTTCTGTCTTTATATTTGGACTACATACTATCTATTTGCTTGCAAGTCCTGCCTTTGTAGCTTTTTCGATGAGATAAAATAGACCGCCAGCCCAGAGTGATTCGGTCAAGAAATGGATTGCTAATATCTGAACTCCTCAACATTGTGGTGTAACCTTTTATACCGTCGAACTAAAAGGCTGTTCAGTGTTCCCCTATTGCCAGAAGGGTCTCATTGTACATTATATATCTGGCCATTATGGTGATTATCTGGTTCCGTGTTGCAATTTCCGTCGAGTGTACGCACAGAACAATGGTCTACATGTATGTAACAAAACTTAAAGTGCCCCTGTAATCTAGATGCATGTTGACTTCTGTTGACGCATTTTGGTCTGTACATCACCAAATCACCAATTATTTCGTAAAAATATGCATGATATATTTTCAAACATTTTAAAAACATTTTTTTCTGCAAGACGCTTAGCCCCACCTCTAAAATCACTCTACGGATCATCTTTAAGTCACATGTCAGTTGGGACGTCATCATGGTTCTGGTTCTGGTGAAAAAATATTTGTTTACTAATTGTATGCAATACTTTTTCAACAAATGTTCTTGACAACCTGAACGCTTGCCACAGGCTTGCCAGACATAGCAATAAGTAATGCATACAGACTGGATCCAAAGTATTGTTGTTTGTTCCGTTACTAGGTCCTCAGGAGGGAAACATCCATAAATTGGAATCACTTAGAAAACAGGTCTATACTGCATAATCTCCACTCTTTCAATATGATGTTGTGGGTGTACGTATATGTGAAAGTTTCACATATACGTACACCCACAACATCATATTTGACCGTTCACCACGATACCTTGATAATGTCGTACATCTTATGAAATATAAACATGGTAAGAAACAAACTTGAATGAAAAATATTCTGCAAAATGCGAAGGTCATAAAGCTTTTGATTTTTGAGGACACTTCACTTTCATATTTTATATATTTACGATATTGTCACTTTCCTTACCTTTGAGTTGTGTGACTTTACCAGGGTATTGTGGTAACGGTTCACATGCAAATGTTTCATTCCGACAAATCAATGACTATTGCGATTCAACGGCTGTCAGAAGGGGTATTGTGGAGGCACGTAACTCTGTCCGTTGTTTAGCTCAAGGGTTACGGGATGGTGATGTCACATGAAGAATATGACAAGAGATGATCTGGGATGATTTTTTTTTTTAGAGGTGGGGCTTAACAGGGTGCAAAAATGTTTTGGAAAAATAGTTAAAAAATATATGATACATATTTATACGAAATATTTGGTGATGTACATACCGATACGCATCAACAGAGGTTCACATAAACTTTGATTGCAGGGGACCTTTTATGAACAATCAAAGAAATCACATACACTTGGATTGCAGGGGACCTTTTATGAACAATCAAAGAAATCACATACACTTGGATTGCAGGGGACCTTTTATGAACAATCAAAGAAATCACATACACTTGGATTGCAAGGGACCTTTTATGAACAATCAAAGAAATCACACTTTCAAACTAAATAAAAAAAAGTCAAAGCCCGTCACATAATGGCAAAGTAATGTTTCATTTTACTGCCTTTTCAATTCATCGTTCGACTATTTGGCCCAAAAATAAACATGTAAATTGAAAATAAATTGTATTTATGACCCGGGTTTATGACTTGATTGAAATCAACTTACTTTAATGTTTGATTTCTTTCTCTTACCCACTTATGTATTCGATGACTTTTTTAATCACCTCCAGAATTATTGGGTGGGCAATTCCGTGATTAGTTACGTTACACTTTATGACAAACATGATCAAACTGCTCAAATTTGGCTGCTATCTATCGAAAATTGCCTTCATTTAATTTGTTGTTTTCGGTACTGTCAATTTCTTCTAGCACTGGCACTACTTCACTACACAAGCGCAAAAATCATTGACATGTCTTCAGTGGGTATTAACAAGACTTTAATCATGGTTACGTTACGAAAGAGGACATGGAAAAAGACAAGTCTTTGTCCTCAAAGTTTCCTCAACACCTGTTTCAACTGCACAATTGTGTATTCATTGCTATTTTCTGACATCTTGCTACTAATGTATTTTGATATATAAATTATTGATAATAAATTCTTTTCTTTTTAACTACAACACCAAAAACATGGTTGTTACGTTTACGGTGTTACGTTATCATTTTGTCCATCCACACAAGATGTCTCGTTTATTCATGTTCTTATTCAGATAGATGATATGTGGGCTTTATTACTTTACACAATGAGGAGAGGCTCTATTGGAATGGAAAAAAACTGCAGAATATATGATAGTTTTCATTAAAAACTGGATTTAGTCACACTAGTTCCCACATTGTGGTTATACTTCATGTATGGCTTCGTGATTTCTTAGAGGGTGCTGTTGAAGATGCTAAAATTATTGAGTGAAATGTAATGTCCCCCATTGTTCTTAGTGATTCATCCATTTCAAACCAATTAAAATTAATAATATTTTCCATAGAGCATTATATTTAATTCGATGATTTGTCCAGTAATTTACGGAATTGCCCGGGCTACAAAATGATATGGAGGTGGAGTTGGGGCAACTTGATACGGATGAAAGTGGCCCATGAAAACTTGCATGTTATCGGAACATTTCCATTTTCTAAGGAATATATATAATTACGAGATAATTTAAACGAAACTATAGATAAAGAGGATAGGGTCCATCGACATTTGTCATATCACATTCAGTAACGGGTTCAAATCAACTCAAATTGAAGTGAAGCCAAGTGTTTTTGGCACTTTATGTTTCAAAAGAGGAATATTGAACCATCTAATCTCAAGATTTTGAAATTAAAGCATTTGAATTAAAGTGCAGCTCACTGACATCAGTGAACTTTGTGGTAAAAGAAAGCGGTTTGGGGTATAAATCACAACAGAGAATAAATGAAGCTGATTTCGAAATGTTGCTTTTCTGCATTTCATCTAGGTAGCTATTCCAGTAAGTTTGGATAAACATTACAGAATTTTTCAAATGCTTTCGTATTACCAGTTTTCTCATGAACACCGCAAATTATGTACGCGAGTCACCAAATAAGCGGATTTTTTAAGATTACTAAAAAACTAGAAAGAGTTTCAGTGTGTTTACATGTAAGTGAAGAAGTCGGTGGTTAGTGTATCAGAGAGAAGTATAAATTATTATTTGCTTCATCCTTGACAAGAAAAACAATTCAAGAGTGTTGTATCACGAACCGAGTCACGATATGTATGTCGACAAGTCCCATAACCAGAGTTATAGATCAAAAATTGAGAAAGTAAAGTGGAGTGTTGCTTTATCTGATTTCAATTAGGTAAGCTTTTCATCAAATATGAATAAAACATTATTATTTTTTTCAAATGATTGTCATGTTTTCCCAGAAGCTATTTCTTATGTAAAAAACACTCAAAAATATGTTCATGGACAGGCTTTAAGATCGATCACCATTTGCACTACGAAAACTGTGTAAAAATATTAATAAGGCGGCTGAATTTCCTTATTTTATGCAGAATGTAGTGCTATAAAATAAAAAAAAAAAAAAACTATAGAATGAAATAGAACAAAGGAATAAAAAACAAAAACAAAATAGTTTGTATTTATTTTAGCTGTAGATAAATTAATTGGGAAAAATGGAAAATGTTACCCTACCCCTTAATTGAGAAGTGTGAAAAAAAGGTTGCATTTGCAAAGAAATCATTCTGGAGAAAACCACGTCAAGTTACAGGCCTGAAAATTTAATCAATTGTGCCTTATATTTCCCTAAGTGATTAGATTATCTGATATCGTGTTCATATTTTTTTCAAATAATTTGAAATTTAGATTTTATCTGTATTTTAGAACCCAACGTAAGTACACACCCTGTAATTTTATTATTTTCATAATGTATTGAAATTTCTGGATTGTTTTCTCTCGAAATCCCAGCCTGTTCTGGAATACATTGTTCTTATTACCATAAAATTGCAATATGCATACATTAGTGTGTCTGCTATGTCTGCAGGCCTCCAGCAAGCTTAGTGCTAGAACAACCTTTAGTAACAGATATGACATAAAATTGCATTATATTATGACACTGCTTCTAAAGGCAACATATGCACTAGTCTGCTCTCCAGACATTTAGAATTAATCATCTGGACATTAATAAGGAAACTGCTGTTCTTTTGGTTCAATGCTTTGAATAAACAAAATCTGTTTAAGGCACAGTAGTATCTTTGAGGTAAAACAGTCAGAGGTGAGTTACAATGGAGCGTCAAAAAGTTGCATTGTCTAGAACATAGACTACATGTGCCAGTAAATACTGCAAAATACAAACCAAAAAAAAATGTTGACAAATCTAAAAACGAAAGCATATTTGCATTTCTGACTTCAGAATTCAGCACAAATTTCCAGGTCTAGAAAACATATTATTTAGTTTGAAAAAAAGTCATAGTCTTTGGTGTTTATGGCAGTCAATGGGATAGAACCTTTGAACATGTATGTGCTGCGGATTACAGAAGGTTGTAATTTTTTAAATAGTCCTGAAAGAACTGATTTCACACTCTATCAAAGTATTCACATTTACATTCATAGTTATATCATATAAACATTAAATTTAAGTCTTTAAAGCTTTGACATCCTATAAAAATGAACTGTGTCACGCTGAGTCACGATTTGTGCTCGCGCGAGTCACATTTCTTTGGGCCATTTCTTTGCAACATGGAAATTTGGCACATATCTAACTACGCATGAATTGAGCTGGTATTCAGTTTCTAGTTCAAGCAAAACTACACTTAAATCACACTTGTAGTTTCTAGGCAAAATTCATTTAGAATAAAGTAACTGTCAAAATTCTCTTTTTATTCACCGTCACGCGAGTCACGTCAAGAAATTGCCAATATATAAAAGAAAGTATTGATTATTGAAACAATCATTTCAGAATGGATTCATGTTTGCCAATGCCTTGATGCAAAACGTAAAATTTGGTTTGGATAAAGCCAGTTGGATAACCGCTAGACATAGATAAATTGAAATTTTGTCTCAAATGTCACGCGAGTCACTATGGAATGAGCTGATATATATATCGTGTACAAATCATTTAAATCACATATGTCATTCTAAACTATTTTTTGATGGTTGCATACTGTTTTGAATATTTGCATGACCGCTGCTGATTTCGGATTTTGCAAGTCACATCCATCCCTCATTATCAAGCGGTAGTTTAGTACTTACAATAATGGTGTGTGGAAAGTTTAAGATCCATACGTCACGAACTTGTTGTTTTATTGAGAAAACAAATAATAAATATACTACTAGCAGTTTGTCGTGAATTTGATATTTTATAGAGGCGGCGCCAGTGTAAAATAGAAGGGGAACACTTATAGGGGGCGAAATGTCAAAGGAATAATTTTCATATTATAATTATTACTGCGCAAACCACGCATGATTATCAGAATAGTTTTGGAAAATATAGGGAATACAGTGATCGCCCCCCTCTTGCAATCCACCCCCCCCCCGTAATGACCACCCTAGTAATTCTCAGTAGTCCCGTTGTCAGTGTCACACCGGCGCGAATCTATTACAAGGCAATGGTTCACCCTAACTATCAAGTGTTTTCAATAAAGCAGAAACCTGAGAGAAATTATTCTAATGAAAGTTTGAGCCGAAAATCAACCCAAGAATACAGAGTTAGTGGAAGTTTAAAAGTTTTATTTTGTGAAGTCACATTGCGAACAGCTCCCCATGGTCATGGAATAAAAAATCCATAATGTCCATTTATTAATGATCGTATGATAAATTTGAAGGAGTTCTTTTAATAGAAGCCTGTATGAAATAATGTTTTTGATATATATTGAAAGCACAGGCAAATCATTTTTAAATTTTGTAGAAACTGCGTGCTCTTTAGGAAATTTTAATCACATGACATATGGGGAGCTGCTCGCATGTGACGTCACAAATTTAAAACTTTGAAAACTTCGTCAATCCTGTTATTCTTTGCGTGGTTTTGCCAAACTAGTTACATTAATTATGGTTCTCTCATTTTTCTTCTTTTATTACAACTAACCTTGATGCAGTCAGGTACCTTGCTTTAAACATGCTTACAGATAAAACATTCAATTACAGAGTTTTACCGTCGTAAATGCGACCCGCAATCATGACAGGTTACCCTTTTTGGTAAATATCCAATTTGTGGTGACAGATAATCGTGTGTTTGATTACCATTAGTGAATAAGCTTATAATATATAGCATTGACCTTTTTGACTAAGCCAACTATAGTAAATAGTGTATTATATACACAATACATGATTTGGCTGTATTGGGCTATTCACGTGTCAATTTCACTATTTAAGTTATAGTCACGACGTGACTATAACTATTTTGCCTTGGAACGAATAATGCGTCACAGTTAAATTGGAGATGAAGCATTCTTTTTACATTAACCTTTGATATTCATTTTTTCAAGCCTCTGGGTTGTTTTCTGATAAGAGTAGGCACTAACTAGAGATGCATTGCGACCATAACTGGTTGCATTATATAGATCTATCTTTAATATAAAATGGAACTGAAGTAATTTCCCAGAAAGAATTTCAAGAAAATGTTATAAAAATGAAGAAAATTTTCAGTGTTTGCAACATTGCCGTGATATGCGCGCAAAAAAATTCAAGCCGTATTCCGCGCGCACTGCACATTTAGCGCCGCCAATACGCGAAATGATACGCTTAGCGTCATTCCGGGTCATTGACTTGCACTCGCGCGCGGGCACTGCATCCAATGATGTAGGGTTCAGTTTTCCGATGTAGTTTTCATTCTACACTATTATTAATGTTTATAAATACACTGTTATTTACTATTAAAATCGGTGTATGTTATGTCGTGCACTTCCTAGAAATATATGAACTCAAATGCATAGATTACCCTCGTGCAGCTCTATTTCAACTCGGCATTCGGCTTCAGTGAAATAAAACTGCACTGGGCTAATTATGCATTTTGTCGTTGCACATAATTAGTTAGTTTGCAATCCAAATCATACACTGATTATATATAATATTTCTCTACTCAATATTTCATAACTTTTAATTATGGGCACTGGAACGTTATTTTCATTGGGAACAGTCAAAAAATAAATGAATGTTAGACCGCTATGCATGTAACAAGTAGACCTATGGAAATAGATTTCCAGTATTGCTGACTAACCTTTGAATGCTTAATAAAATTTTGAACACAAAAACAATGGCATTGACTGTTTGAACAACACCGCAAATATGTCCGCTCGGTTCATGAGCGGTTGTCTGAAAACGTTTTTATATGGTGGTAAATAGTGAAACAAAAAAACAACACACTACAATAATCGAAAGGGCTCATGAAGATAAAGCGCACCATTGGTGCAGTCTTGAACAAGAAGTTGCCCAAAACATTCCAAGGGAAAATCAGTCAGAACTCATGGTCTCTTAGGCTACAAGAATTAGATCGATCTATATTGGGAAAGATGCAGCGACAAAAAGGCTCAAACAAAAAACGCCACTTTCCACAACACTCCACAAGAAACACATGCGCGCATCCCAAGAGACAGCTTCTCTGCCTGTCTGCAGACATTGGCCGCTATTCTCGAAGGAAGTTTATCTTTAGTACACCCTGTTTAAACTAGGTTATTCCAAGTTAGCACATAGCGTTAAATTTCTCTATTCTCCGAAGCCGGTTTAAAGTTAGACAGGGTGTCTAAGATAAACCCGGGTCTAATCCTACACCGGGTTATATTCTTAGACCCGGTGTTTAACTATACCTGCTTCGGAGAATTACGGGCCATTCTGTTTATCACTTCACTTCTCAACTTCACCAACCTTCACGAGTTAAGCGAGGAGAAATTTTACACGCTAGGTTTCTTAGGCCTCCTTTCGGTTTCTATCTAGCTTTTCACAGTTTTTGCTGAACAAATATCTCAAGAATGGCATCCATAGCTCATCTCAGGGTGTCGATTCCATGTTTTCGGATTATTGGGGGGGGCGGGGGCAAAGTGAAATAATTTCAAACATTGTCGGCGCGTTCCGTGCGCAAATGGCAATTAATAGACATTCTGGCGCGGAGGTATATTTTGCTATAATTTTATCGCTTTTTATTAGTGCTTTCAAGTTTTTTTTAAACTTAATATCCTTGTATTTCATATTATTGAAAATTTTTCATTTGTCAGAATTAATGGTGGTGGAGGGGGGGCAAATTAATATGCTTGCCCCCTCCGAATATTTTCATTGGGGGGGGGCGATCGCCTCCCCCTGCCCCACAGGACGCGCCCTGTGGCTCATTTTGTTTCTATGGCCACAGTCATCTACATGTTTAGGCCTTGGCATTAATATCCGATCACCTCGTCAACGCCTCTCATTACGTCACTATGACGTCATTACTAAAACGACTTTTGCAACAGATCTCAATGACTTGAGGCCGCAAATTAGATTATGAGATCATTAATTGACACGGATTTCCAGTACTAATCGTCGTTTACCAGCTTTCACCTTACAACCGAAAGGGGAAGTAGTAAATCTGGAATTGCTTCCGGGTTAGTTGAACGCTTTCATCCGGACAAGATTCCACTACCTTTCATTATTAGAGTATCGCAGATGCGTGTCTGCCATGCACTCATTTCCATTTTGGATTCCATGCATTTCATACAATCTTACATGTGGTACTCAAAAACAAATGTGGCAAGTTAAAACCGCCCGCTTTGGCAACTACGAAATCTCTTGTGACATTTATGCTCAGCAATCAACGTCAAGCGCTTAGTAATTAGCTTTCAAAATCGTTAGTTTTCTTCAAATTTGCTGGTTTCAATCTTGAAGATATGTTATATCATTAATCAAGAAGGGCGTGAAATTCACAATTGTGCCACTTTCACTGCAGTCGTTTAAGTGACGCAATTGTGATTCCGCCCTTTGTTGATTTACAAGATATCTCGAGATTATACAAGCAAATTGAAACAGAACGAATGGATTTGAAAGCTGGAACACTTTGCCATCTTGCGTTAATGTAAGCATTGTCACAAGATATTTTTAATTGTCAAAGAGAGGCAGCTCATTTACTGCACAAATTTTTTGAGACACACTGCAGGCACATTTCAAATAAATTGTTCAAATGAGCGCCCTCTTTGACAATTAATAATACTGCATTGTGAACATGTTTACAATTAACATAAAAGGCAAAGTCTAGCTTTCAAATGCTGTTTTGTTTTGACTTCATTAGTTGTTATTGATCTCAGATATACTTGTAACAAAAAAGTGTTTTGTCACAAATTTGTAGTCACTTTCTCACGGAGAGAAGAGGCCTGCGCTATCATTACTGTAGTAAAAGCTGGCTCATTTGTGATTTTCTTTTCGTTGATTAACTGAACATATCTCGGCGATTAAAACAAGCAAATCTGAACGAACAAACGCCATTTGAAAGCTTTATGACTATGCCCTCGATGGGTGAATGAAGCATCAGCGTCACAAAAATGTTATTCTTTTAACCAAGAGCACGCCTTTGACTATGCACATTATTTTTGGACACACTGGTATGTGGGATACAGCGATAATCAGATAACGACGAGAGTTAAGCCACTTGATAAACCTCGTCACGTGGCCGTAGCTAGGATTTATTTTCGCCAGGGGGCACGGAACGGCGGGGGGAGCTTGAAATTTTGTAGGGGGGGGCACCAATATGGTCCTTTTTTTTCCGGCACGTCAGCCGCCGAAAACTCGCGCTCAAGCGGTGGGGGGGGGGGGTAGTGACAAAACTTTTTCTTCAAAATCCAGGTCCACATTTTTCCCATCACGCCAATCGCTTACCCGAGTTATTCCGCTCGGCGGAATATACGAAAGTGGTATTCTGGACGAATTCTCTCTTCTCGGGGT
>JZLH01S0614997.1:0-11198 GCA_001188425.1 Eucidaris tribuloides
GCTATAACAATTTCCTTTTCAGTTGCAATTTGGGCTGATATAGGTTCAAAATTGAAAATTGCATAGATCAGAATCATTGAATGAGAGAAAAATCAATATTATTAGCTGAGCGCACAAAGAGGATAAAATATTTTCAAACGACAGAGAGATTGATTTTGACAGGTGGGCCATTTTTCCCCACTGGTTATGCTGGAAATAGGCCTAAATGTAACAAAACTCAATAAATCCAAGCACCCTCTGATCCTAATCTGCTAATAGGACGGTATTAAACACAGTATACACAATCACTCGCTGTATCGGAATTATTGTGATTACCAGTAATCACAATTTAGAATGTTATAATGGACATTCATAATTCAGGTCTACAGTTTTCAAGAGTAGGCCTATATAGGATAACCGAAATGGTTTTTATGTGCAATCATTGGGTGGAGTGTATGGGGGTAAACGCAAAACGTGTCAGGGATATTTGGTTTGGGAGAGAGGATTTTGTTCGTCGTAAATGGGATCAATAACTGGAATTTCACTAAACGTGTTACCACCGTTGCGCAGATTAATAACCAGCTTATATAATTATCTTACAGCCATGATCATGTTGATCCATAACTGCTGGTCATTTGCAAAATTTCCATGTTAGTAGTAGCAGTAATAATAATAGTAATAATAATAATAATAATAATAATAATAATAATAATAATAATTGCTGTGAAAACTATGGCATCATGGCAAGATTTTCTAAACCTTGCCAGCAACATGCAAAGTGACAGTGGAGACTTAATTATTATCAATTAGGGGGAAATTGCTGGTCATTTGTAAAAAAATTTCCATGTTAATAATAATAAAGATATTCTCGGCTTCCGTGTTCATTCTTAGATCTGATGACCCATATTGATTTGTCTTTTCTTCGTTAGTTTTTTTTTTAAGTTTCCGTATTCTTTTATCACCAAAACCTGGGTGAAATCCAGTTTAATGTAGGGGGGCATTCACATGCAGAAGACTGCCCAACATATTTGAGCAGCAAAATTTTTCCTAACCTGCCAAATGCCAGCCAAAACAATTTCTTCGCAAAGCGGGTTTTGCGCGCGACCAAAACCATTTTGCAGCAAAATTTTTCTAACCTTGCCAATTGCCAGGCAAACAATTTCTGACAGCGAGGCGGGGGGGGGGGGGGGGGGGGGCGCCGACCAACCATATTTGTGCCAGCAAATATTTTTCTAAACTACAATTGCCAGCCAAAATATTTTGACAAGCGGCGCGGGGGGAGGGGCGGCCCGACCAAAACCTAGCGTTGCCAGCAAAATTTTTCGATCCTCACAAATTGCAGCCAAATCACATTTTTTTGGATGCACATGCAATATTGTGGGGGACATTTTGATATGTGACCCCCACCTCCCCCCCCCCGGATATTGCGGCCCCTGCCCACAACGATGACTGTGCTTGCTTCGCATTTATTGAGTTTAGTCTCATTTTTATTATTATTATCATTTATTTTGCTTAAACTTTATTTTATTTTCAGCTTTTCAGGGGCGGAACGGGGGGGGGATTGGTTATGTGCTTCATATAATAAATCGCAAAATAAGTTACCCACACTCCACCCAACATTTGCGTTTTATGTGCAGATACAAGTGTTTTTTGTAAAGGTTCAGATTCTCAAACTTTGTTCGATCTTGTTAAGAAATAAGATAATAAGTAACTGAATGAAAGTAAACAAAAACACGGACAAAACTAATTATATAATACTTAGAACACGTATACTGTTGATTGTAATTCGGATCTGCACTTTAAAAAATAAGAATAGTCTCTATAAGAGTACCCTACACAAAATTTGGGAGTTTTTTTTATTGATGAAAAATTATTTTGGAAGCACCATGTCAATTATATTATGTACTACTTTAGTTAAAAGCATCGGGATTTTTTTTTTATAAATTACAGTTTCTGCCCCATTCTGTGTTAAAATGTTATATCATTCTCTTATTTTCGTCTCATATAGCTTATTGTATTATAATTTGGGGTTTTAGGTCGAAAAGAAAACGTGCAATTCGTTTGATCACCCATTCTCCATGCTCATCCCCATACCCCTCTTTACAAAAATGCAGATGAATTAACATCGCTTAAAACCGTGCACTATTTATATTTCAAATGTGTAACAACTCATTTACAGATGTATTAAACGAGTATTTTACTTTAAATTCTTCTTTCCATAACTACAACACAAGAAATTCTCAAAATATTCACATTCCATTTAATTGCATCTATTTCACAATCTTCAAGATTTTATAATGGTTCAGTTATAGGGAATAAGCTACAAATCTCAGTTAAAGAAAGTACGACAGTACAACAGTTCAAACGATTATATAAACAGCACCTATGTTTCCCCATCTTCATTGCATTTGTTAAATTGCCATTGTGTTATTTTTTTCCCTTTTTTTTCGGAGCATAGTCTAATGTTTTATTGTATAAATTGTGTTAAAGGTTAGTGACGTGATTGGGAACGCTTGAAAATGCCTCAAGAACCAAATGAGTTGAAATATACACCAACTATACACTAGCAGGAGTGGATCACCCACCTGGGAGGATTTGTCTGTAATGTGTTTACTTAAGGAGAATCAAGCATAAACATAGGAGTATCTTATTTTTTGCCGGGTACGATAAAAATAAGCCCCATAGAGAGCCACACAGCAGGTTTCCGTGGTACGAGTGATGTTGACATTGTTTATTTTAGAATGAGCCAACGTTTGACTACAAGATTTTCACAGGAGAATCCTTGCATAGTTTACTTGATTCTAGAATAGTTTCAGCCCAAGTCGAGGACTACCCCCAATCATGTTATGTACCTTTAAAGGGGTCACCGTCATTTGTAAAACAAAGGCCCTTGTGAGCTTTATCGAAATCGAAAACTCTCAGGGAGACCAAAAATGTCACCCCCAGCCCCCCTTTCATGAACAAGATAGCGAAAAACGGGGGGGTGGGGGGCTCATGCCTCCTCACCATGTTGCTCCATCTGTATACCTTGAATCACAGAGTTTACAGCTAAGACGACGCAAGCGCTTTGTAGATCTTTGTTTACAGCTTGATCTTCCCTTGCCGCCGCCCCTTTCATCCCCCCCCCCCCCCACGCACGCCGCCAGCGCGCCAGGTCAGGCCGGTCCCTGTGCTACTAGATCTACTCCGGGATCTACTGCATCCCCAGCCCCTTGAGAATTACTTAAAGCCCTCCTGTACGAACGAAATCTGCGGCACATCAATAATGCAGACATTGCAGAGTAAGTTCGGAATTTCTTGGGCATTTCCGAGCTATTTGCGACATGAATCTTAAAAAATGAAATTTGCGTGTTCTTTAATATTTTATGAAATTTAAAATGTGCAATGTCTGAAGTTAACTGTACTTGTTTTGATTTTTTGCACAAGTTGGTGGAAAGTCATGAAAAAACGTCATTTTTCCCAAAAATGAGCATTTTGCGTCGCGGACAGGACAAACACATTTTAAACACATTTTACATTAATGAAAAGATAATTACACCCATTCTATGTGTAGACATAATAAGCATTTCATGTAAATTCAGAAAATGGTTACCATGGCAACTCCTCTGGAAATGCTTTCTTCTGATTGGCCGTCATAAAAGGCAATTGTCCTGTCCGCGACGTTTTGAATCAAAAAGTTTTAATTACTCTGCAGTTTGGCACTTTCATAAAGTAAGACTTATTTTTCTCTGGATTAAGATGGGGGCAGTTAATATCTACTATAAATCAAGAATCGTAGAAAAACTTTATTAAAGTTAGAGACTAATGAAAATCTGTCGTCGCGGACAAAAATGTCGCGGACAGGACATTTTTGTCGCGGACAGGACATTTTGTCGCGGACAGGACAATATATTTTAATATGACAAAATGTAGTTTTTTATTTTTTTTGTCTGTTTGTGTGTGTATGTGTGTGTATGTGTGTAAAATATGTGTGTGTATGTGTGTAAAATATGTTTGTGTGTTATGTGTGTGATTATGGATGTGTTTGTGTTATCTAATTAGAAGAAAATTAAAGGTAACTGTATGTGTACCTGTTGGTATACATAGCACATGTACAGTATTTGCATTTGAATGTGCATAATGTGTGCATTTGTGTGTGCATTAGTGTGTGTGTATCATCTTTGGTACTCGGGTCCATATTTTTTGCTTACGACAAAATATATTCATAAGGTTCCTAGTAAGTTCTCTGAAATGTTTGATTCCACATGTGATTGAGACTTTAAAACATTAAATTATATCTTAATGTGTCAAACGTATACAATATAGCATTGCGACGAAATGTCCTGTCCGCGACACTCCAAAATGTCCTGTCCGCGACGCTGTAATTAATCACGAATTACTTAGTAATTCGTTAATGATGGCAAATATTTATTAACCACACTGATACATGTAAACCTTATTTACTAAGCTTCATTTGTATCAAGATCATATTTCATCAAGTCCTGTAAACCCACAGACTTTTAGACTTGTGCGACTTCATTTCAAAACCCATGTCGCAGCACGTCGTCCGCGACGCTGCACTTTCGACCAATCAGAGAGATGCATGCTGCCCAATTTTTTCCGATATTTATTTCTCACAGCCACAGCCCACAGGTCTCTTTCACATATACAAATATTAGTTTGATTTCTTCAGCAGTCTTATTCTTACAAGGAAAAGAAATTTCTAAATGTCCTGTCCGCGACAATCCAAATAACTCGGAAATGCCCTCTTATTGATTAGCTATGTTTTTACACGGAAGTGACGTTCCCGATTTGGTAGTCTCGGCTATGTTTGGAGTTTCCCGTTCCGCTTCATTTCGGCTCAGCTAGTAGGGTAACGGAGCCCTTCGCTGTCGCGGCCCCGGGTCACTCACCGTCAATACTGCTTCCAATGTTTGGGGTTATTATTGTTGGGTTAGTTTAGCTGCACCGCTGAGCCTCGCGTTTGTACTTCGGTTGCAAGTACGGAGTTTTCCTCCAAAAAGACGGAGTTTGGAAGATCGGTTGACGGGACGCAGCTCAATAATATGCAACCAAACACGCAAACTCTGGGATAATTTATTGGAATTAGCACCCGGGCACGGTGTTGGAAGTTAAAAGGAGGATAATCGTGATCAAGTTTCAGCGAGAGTTTTTCGGGAGACATGATATCGTTTGGACATTGTGGCGGCCTGGCCTCCGCAGCGGTGCTGGTTGGGGGCATATTGGCTGCTTTGTCAATCACCGCTGATTGTGTTCCCGTCTCAGAACTGGATGGTAAGTAAACCGAATGACAGAATGAGCTCCTTGGTAAACCGAAATAACTTCAACCATGTACTATATATACATGTAGTTCAAGTCAAAGATGTATCAATGGCACGGACTCCACGGAGGTATACCTCCATCGATAGATCAAAACTAGTTTCTGGATTGACGTGTTAATCATTTGTGTTGATCGTTTCTACTTTGTGATTTAGTTTGTGTTAGTTTATTTGCCAAACTAGTGTAGTGTAATTCATCTAAATCTATTTCATGAAAGTCTGAAGTTAATTATGAAATTCTTTACAGTTATGTTTTTACTTAAAGACCTGGATGATTTAGTGCCCTGAAAATTGCTTGCTCTCATGCTCTAAAACTCTCCCAAGAAATTAGAGTCTGTTACTCAAAATGTAAAATGTTGGGAGGGGGGGGGGGGGGTGGTGTCATACATGTATGGCTGCGTTTTCTCCAATGATTTAACCCTTTGCGTGCAAATGTTGTATCTGTGCTCAATCATACAATTCAATTGAACAATCATAATGATTTTATTTCTCCTTTACCTTTGTACAGGAGACACTAAAAAATAACTGATACACTGTATGTTTAAATAAACTTCTTTTGAAAAATTACCATTTTCAACAATGCAAAATTTAAGGCAAGTAAAATTCAGAGAAAATATGAAAAGAACAATTGTCATTATGATTCCCTTGGAATAATTCAGCATGTAAAGAGTTAAACATCACTATTTGTCAGTGGGTTTGATGCTGTTTTCTGATGTCTGGGCCGGGTGACAATATTCATAATGAAAAATCATGAACGATTGACGGTGAATTTAACGTTATTGTTGTAGTGATTAAAATGAGCTGGAAAGTAACAGGCCTAGATCTATACCCACAAAAATAAACATACATGTAGCTTCATATGTCTTTTGTTATAAATGTGAAGGAAACCCCAAACTGATATTTTACAAAATTTGCAAAGTAACTACATGGGCCCTACATGTACATGTACATGTACTTCTGCACTGAGTAATATCTGATACATGTATCACTCTGCATGCAGCTAACTAACTTGAACTTGGAGTTGAAGAGATTTGTACCAGTACAGCCAGCCCAGGCGTGAAGGTACACACAACTCATTGTTCCTAACAAAAGAAGTCTTGTAATGGTTTGGCATTCCACAGAGTATTGCCCCAATTAGCCTCGAGCAATACTGCATGCATGTTTCATTTGACATTTTTGTTCATGTTTTCCCAGGTATGAATTTTGCAAAGTGTGATGGTCCAAAAGCTTCAACCTGTGAGTGTGTTGTCAGTTGAATATTACAGTTAGAAGCTTTCTCCTCCTAAGACTTGATCACACAGGAATAGGAATTGTAGTGGAAGAAGAAATAGCAAATTTGAATATTCCAAGTTCAATTTGGTGTCTCTCATGAAAATATTACACGTTCTGTCATTCATGATTTGTAAGTGCATTTACACAGTTGGGCTGAAATTACCAGTGGGGAATGTAACATAAATACACCAGATAGGCCTACGTGTATAGAGTTGTAAAAAGAATCCCATGATTTGTAGACTGTTTTCCAGCTCTAATGATTTATTTCTCACTTTTAAGGTTCGGTGTCTCAGGCACATAGGCCTATAATTATTTGGTTTGTTAATTACACATGCAATGTTATGCTTGGTGTCTGCAACAAATGATTTTAAGCCACTATGGAAGCTCTCTCATATGAAGACCTGATCACACAGGAATAGGAATCTCAGTTGATATGTTTTAGAAGATAAAGCAATGTTAGGTACTCCAAGATTAGTTTGGTGTCTTGTGGTTTTTCTGTTAAACGGATAAGTAGGCTATTAAAAACCTTTCAGATACAACAGGATATTCCACAATTCATTTGAAAAGGTCTCTCCTCGAGCTACATGTACATGTAACTGTTCATTGAAAACACGATCAACAAGTTTTTTTTTTATTTTGTTGCAATTTTTTACATGTCACAAATGGCCCCGTTATGGAAAGAGAATGACCTGTACTGGTGATGATTAATTGATTTAATTATGGTACTTGTATATCTGCTCTCATTGCTCTGGTTATTATTAATAAATTGAATTTGTATTTGTTTATTTTTCATTCATTTGTTTTAGTAAAATAAGGCCTACATTGAGGGGTGCAGGAATTATAGAGCAGAGAAGTGCAGCCAGTTGCCTTTTCAGTAGTCGTACCGTACGTACATTATACAGAGTTCTGAAGATGAGAGTGACAGCTACATGTACATTGTATCATCTGCAATCAAAACTACAGAATAGACACTCACAACTTGAGCAAAATGCTTACAAATTAAAATTTGCTTAATTATAGATTGGTTAGGCTAATGTATTTTTACATATGATCCTGTTACATGTATATATGTAGGAACAGGATCATATGCTGTGAACACCATACAATGTGTAGATAGATCTGTAGACCTACAGTACATGTACTGTAAATGTACGTACTGTACACTGGCTCATATCTGAGCTTCAACAGAACTGCTGTATGAATCAAGAAGACGATCTTTCAAGGATAAGACACTCCTTGTGAACTTTTGAAATCTGTTTCACCACCTGACCCCAATTTCAGTACCTTGAAGTCTGGTAAAATCATGGACCATGTAGTGCTAGCATTGCAGGTCCATGGTAAAATCATCCCATCATTGTACAACAAAACATCCACCACTTGCCCAAGCCCCCAAATGAGTAATAATGGACCCACCAGAGCATAGGATCCACCATGTATAATAGATGAGCGCTAATCCTGGAGTTTTTGTGCGCATTTCCTACCCTTTGTCAGCGCTGACCGAATCTGAAGAAAACGGAGCACAAAACACCATACAGGGTTACGAAAACAAACCATTGATACGCTTTCAGGGTCTATTTGTACCCTAGAGGTGGAGTAAAGTGTTCTTGGACAAGTACCTGCTCATGAACCTGGCTGTACTTTTTATCTTCATTTTGTAAAACGTTCCGATGTGTTCATTTTCATGCAATCTAATTTGCTCAATTTTACAGTTGACAGATCTTTATATATTGATGTAGAATGCCAAATACACATTGAATGTAGGCCTATATTTTTCTTTCTTTTCAGCTAAATTTTTCAATATGTGTGAGATTCTACTACAGTACAGACTCTACAGAGGCTACCCTGTACACAGTCAGTTGAATTCAAGTTCTAACACCCGGCACCCCCATTTAAACATACCTTGAACATATTGAAATTAAATTGTAGGCCTACGGGAGAACAATTGCATTTTCCACAATACAAACTAAACTACTGTACATGTACATGTAAACTTCTGTGTTTTTTTTGTGCTAGAATTTTGAGGTCAAATTATATTTGCCTCATTAAAGCAGTATAGAAAACTGTAAATGGTTAAATACAACATTCTTTGCAAATGATTGTAGGCCACTAGGCCTACATGTATGCCCTGGAAATTGCTCGTTCTGAAACCCTCCCATTTTTGAGAAATTACTGAAAATGTAAAATGTTAATGGAAGGGTGTGGCCCGGGGGGGGGGGGGGCAACATTTCCCTTGGGTAATGTACCTACCGCCAGATGTTCTCCTTTAAATAAACATCATAATCTGTCACTTGTAAACAATTTTCAGTAGGTTTGGTGTATGTAGTATGGGGTAGAGCGGGGCTAGTTGGCACGATTTTGGGGATTTTGTCTGTCAAGAGTTAAATAAATTTATTAATTAAATTATATATTAGTATGAAGGGTGTTATCTGGGCTATAAATGATGGGTACAATTTCAGTTCAAACCTTTTTAGTTTCTTATATATTTTACTATAAATGACATCATGTCAAGTGTGCCAACTAACCCCACCCCCGGGGTTAGTTGGCACATGCGTGGGCAAACCTACCTGTACAGTATGCAGACACACTGACTCACACAGATTTTTAAAAATAAAATACATATTCTTTAGACAGTCTGATAGATTTTCACAAACATTAAGAATTTGCAGAGAATTAGCACTTTTATGTGTTTTCGAAATTTGAATAAATTTGCAAAGGGTGTACATGTAAGTTTGCATAATTCTTATCTTCCCAATATGTCTGGTCTTGATTTTGTACTTGGCCCTGGTCTTGTATGGTCTAGTCTTGGTTTTGGATCCATAAGTACATTTTCAACATTGCATGTACCATTTATTTGGAAAAAAAAAATCCTGGAAGTAATGGCTCTGCAAATGCAATTTGTGTGAATAGCACACATTATACGTAACTCATAAAATGTATTGGGGGTTAGTTAGCTCACATAACACATGATTCTGTATTGGGGGTTAGTTGGCACACCTGCCAAAATGTGTGCCAACTAACCCCCGACACAAAGTGCCAACTAACCCCGAGGGCATTTTGGGACTTTGAAGACCCTGTAGTCAAACTAAGCAAACAAGACCAAATATGACTAGCCTTATTTTATACAGCCTAATTATAAATAGCAATACTTGAATTCTTATTGTTAGCCATATTAAAAATAGTCAAACATTTTTGAGAATCAGAAAAATTACTCAGAAGGTGAAAAATCAAACTTATCCCTCTAGCACAAACCATATCAAATCTAATTGGCTCAAAGTTTTATGGTGGAGAGGTGTTGCCAATGCATATCACCTGAGTTTATTATTGAAGAAAAAATATTTAAGCTGTAAGAGAAAATTACAATGTTCCAACATACCCCACGCGCCAACTAGCCTCGCTCTCCCCTACTGTGTGTCTGTGAATTTAAAGATTGACAAACATTTTGTCTGATCGACCAAAACTATACCATGTGTTTTAAAGCCTAAGTTTAGTTTTGGGGAGTTTTTTTTTTATTTGTAGAGCTTTATGCCCAATCACACCAATTACATATTGTGAATGTGTTCGTTTTGTAAAAAATAATTAATGAAGAATCTCGTGGGGGGGGGGGGACCCTGAGATTTCGACTTTATTTCACATTATAGCATCCAAAGGGTTAATAAGGTGTTAAGGTTATATGAGTTACCGGTATACATCATCAGAAAGAGTAGAGTCTGCTCTTTCTGATGAGGTAAAACAAATAATCCCCAAAATTAAACTTGGGGTTAATGTTAGGCCTACATTCAATTTCTTAGTAAAGTGCATTCCTTACCAGTACCATTGCGAGTTTGCAGCAAATTAAAACACAATTGTACAGTAAGCATGAATCGTAGTTCTGTGGTAGGCTAATTACTGATCTTCAGATTTCACATAATGATAGCCAAAGTGCATCACTGATGTTTTGTTGCATTATTGGAGGGGCGTAAAAGAGATTCACTGCTACAGTCCCAGTAAATACAGTGTACAGTAGCCAAATTTGTTGAAAGTGAAGAGTGCTGGTATTGTTTTTTTATTCATTTTTTTTTTTACATTGTGTACATGTATGTTTAAACCCACTATAAAGGTACATACTGACTACAGAGTGTATGTTTTCCAGTGAGTAGTGGCATGTTCTAGTCTATTTTTAGACAAAGGGGGCAAAATACAGTTTGTGTCCTCAAAGCAGGAAATGTAGGAAGTGGCAGGAGTGATAATCCCTCCTGTGGGTCAGACAGAACTTCCAGTCAACTGGTGTCAAAACAAGGTCGTTAACTGTTAGCTCTTTGTTTGTGATGATGTCTGGGAGATAAAGGTGGGTATGTTGTTGTTATTGTTATTGTTGTAATGTGTGTAGGTGTGTAGGTGTGTTTGTGTGTGTGTGTGTGTGTGTGTGTGTGTGTGTGTGTTGTGTGTACACTCATGTGTGTGTGTGTATACTCATGTGTGTGTGTGTGTGTGTGTGTGTGTGTTTGTGTGTGTGTGTAGATATAGATTATGATGTATATTAGTATAGATATAGATATATATATATGATAGACTGCTCAACTAAATAAAGGAACAATTAACATGAATTTCCAGAGGGCCTAGTAGTTAAAGCATTGGCCTAGGCTTTGACGG
>JZLH01S0615000.1:4048-22069 GCA_001188425.1 Eucidaris tribuloides
GTCAGGGTAAGATGTGATCTGTACAAACACTGATGTACAGGAAGTTAAGAGAGGACATTTTTGAAGGATGAATACATTGTGATGTTGTAGTTAATGATGATGATGATGATGATGCTACTGATGGTAATGATGATGATGATGCTGATGATGATGGGGATAATTCTTTTCATGCTGAATTTAACGATGATGATATTGGCAATATTAATATTTATGATAATGATGTAGATGATGTGTGTGATGGTAGGACTGTGTTGATGATACTGATATTATGTTTATGAAGATGAATGTGATGATGGTCTTGTCAGTGTTGATGATAATGATGATGATATTGATATCAATATTGATGTTAATTGGTGATCCGCGTATCCATGGATCACCATAGATTTCGTCAGAATCTTTCTTCTTCTTCTTCTTCTTCTTCTTCTTCTTCTTCTTCATTCATGTTTCTTTCTGACCATTTCTTGTGTTCACGATATCTCATTAACGCCATCGTCAATCATCCTGCAACTTAGCATAGTTATGTCACGTGTCAAGACCTCGCTACACAACTTTTGTCAGTGTGGTCACTTGCCCATGACGTCATCTATGACGTCATTTACGAAAAAGTTAGAGTTAACCTATATTTGCAATATCTCGAGCCGGCAGTCGAATAAAACAATGAACTGTGGCAGAGGTCAAGTTGAGGTCAAGAGTCAACTTTTGGTCCATACCATGTGCGCGCGCGCGTCTCCGCAGGCGTGTACGGGCCCGTCAAAGTTTCAAAATGCTCCAAATGACTTTTTATTGACAGTACTATATGTTTCAGGTCATTTGGATCATTTTGGTGTGTGCACGTACGCCCGCGTTTTTTTCCAGCGCACCCCCTTCCCTACGGAATAACGCCTTTTTGTCGATGATTTTGGATGTCTAACTGAATTCTACGTTATTTAGAACCTTTTCCCGTCCACCAGAACCCAAAATATCGCTTACACGCCCGAAAAACGTAAATGCGCGCGCATGTGCGCGTAGTGAATGGCGGCATTTTTAAATCACTAATAGCTCTCTACAATTAACGGTGACCCCTACTTTTTATTGCTTATTCTGGTAGACTATGATGCATAGATAGCATTTCAGGCATCGCTTACTCTGCCAAAGTGTTGTGACGTCAGCTATGACGTCACAAAGAAAAATTGTATTTTGCGCATATCTCATGACTGGAGTCGAGTAAGATAACCAAATTTGGTACGCAGTAACTTTAGGTCACAGGTCATCACTGAAGCTACTCATAACCGTCCGCGCGTTGTGACGAGCGCGTACGCGCACATCAAATTTTCAATTAATTCTTGATAGAGAATTTAACATGATGAGGGACATATTTTATCATGCAATAAAACTAGATTTAGATCGCTTGTCATATTTCTTTAGATTTAATGATCGGAGCGGTTACGCGGATCACCGATTTGTCTCAGTGACGAATTTAAATCTAGTTTTGACATTGAGATTGATGATTTAGTTGTGATTTTGTTAATGGCATTGATATCATCACCATGAATTGCAAATAAGTCATACAAAATTTAGTTTTTTTTTTGGGGGGGGGGGGTCGATCTGTACATCATCCATCACAGTATTTAAAACATTTTTGCTCTGACCTGTATGTAGAGTCACAAAACATTAAAGGCAGTGTATAATCTTTGTAAATGGTAAAAAGTGAAATTTTCTTGTATTGTTTGTTTGTTTTTGATAGACCTATGCCATCTAGTAATGCCCTGATAATCAATCACTCTGAAATGCTCCCATTTTTTTTTTTAGAAATTGGTGAAAAATTGTTTGATATTATTTCCCTATGTTTGTCGCGACAGTACTATACTCGTGAGAGAGTAATAATAAATTTGTCTGATTGACCGAAATTACTGGGTTGTAATACTGGGCTGATATACAAATCATCTAATAAGAAATAGAAAGGTCTATTCTTTATATTGTACATAGCTATGTTTAAACAACAATATCAAATATAGATTGATGCATTTCAATGCTGTATGTGCCCTTTTGTTTGGTTTTCTACAGGTATGTGTTCTGCTATCCGTGCATCTACGCCTACGTCAAGAAGAATCGTTGTTGTCCTGTTACCAGATATCCCACAGACCTGTCTCATCTCATCAAACTCTATCCACCAGATAGCTAGCCTGCAATCAAGAGACTTCTGTATCAGAGTACTTAATGCTGCCAAATCCTGCACAATTGAACTGTCTTTAGCATGCTCATGTCCAATAAAGCAGACTGTGTGATGAATATTGATTTGATTTTAAAAAAGAAATCATAATATACATTCTGGGATAATGGATGTGAAATTGGTGCTGTCAGGTGTGCAGTTCTGGGTGGGGGGGGGGCAAAACAGGTCTGCCTCTGACATGCAATGTCCGCTTGTTACTCAAGGCTCAAATAGAAACCAAGTTTGCTGTTATCTGGGAATATTTTTTTCCACAGAGATTGTGATACAGCCCTATCCCATGTCTTATGGTCCAAAAATTGAAGAGCACAGAAAGAGAAAAGGAATGGTGACTACTCAGTATTAAGTTTAATCAAACATATGAAAATTGTTTTTGTCAAAGTTTGTATATTTTTTGCTGCATTAGCCAGAGAATTTATAACAAAGCAACCAGTCATACATGCACACAAACTGCTAACTCAAAACTTGGACAAAAGTAATTTGACCTGTTTTTCCAAAATGGATTGCTGAACAGTCACTTAGTGATCAAATGTGAATGAGAAATACATGTATATCATATGAAAGTGAAATTATGATGCTGTCATTCCCTGATATCTCTTTAATGATATCTGATTTCCATTTTGAAATAGTTTGGATTAAATCTGGGTACTGTTCACCGCATTCACATCAGGTCCCGTTTATCGGGGAAAGTCCTGATAAGTGGAACTTTCCCCGTGAAATCTGTAATGTGAACGCTTCACTGGACTTCAAGGGCGCCGGAAGCGGGGGGGCAGAGGGGGCACTTGCCCCCCCAAATAAAATTTTTGGGGGGCAAAACGAGTTTTTGCCCCCCCAATGTGCCCCCCTGAAAGGTAAAAAATAAGTAATTACAGTATTAAAGACCAAAATGAGCAATAAAGGCAATTTTTTTGTATAAAAATTGTCAATTTCATAACTGAAAAATGCAAAATTTTCGCCCCTGACGGGGCACTTACACTTCTAAGTAAATTTAATGTGGCCTGTCGTCCTTCGACGAGTGTGGCCCCGTGAAACATACCGTTACTCCGTTAGTAAACCTTTTCATTTTCCCCTTTATTCTAAGTTTTCTAGCAATATAAGAATATTTTTCACTGCTCGAACAATGCGGTCACGTTTAAGCTTTTAATGAATACATTTCAGACTTAAAACCGAATGGCAATGTGGATGTGGCTCACTAACGCAAATGATATCTCCATTGCTCGAAGAATAATAATACATATTGGCTAATAAGCGCACATGTACGTATACGTTCATGAGAAATGAAAATTTACTATGATTCTGAGCTCTCGTTCGGGTCGTTCGCGCATATAAATGTATATAAATGAATGTTTCTGAAAGGATATTGCATGACAAATGTGATTTCTATTATCTAAATATAGCGTATTACAAAACATAATTGATGAGACGTGAAAATCTGTACACATAGTGAAGCGCTCGCTCACTTTGCTCGTACTTAGTAAAATGAATAGTTTTCATAAGTTATATGTTTAATTCCCTAGAAATTTGTTTTTAAATGCTCTATAAACTCCACTGCTATACTCTATTTTTACGAAAATTCCCCAGACTTTAAAATATGTGTTTACCATGCCTAGAATCACGTCTTTTCTATGTCTATTTTCAAAAATTTCCTGCCGTGGGAGGGGGTATCCCCTTCACACCCCCTCCCCCGTTCGGTCGCTACGCTCCCTCGCATGTTTCTGTCAAAGCCCCTAGTAGACCCCCTAAAATTTTTGCTCTACAACCGCGCCTGCCCATACCCTCCCCTGGCCCGCTCGGTCGCTTCGCTCCCTCGCCGAGGAACTCATACTGTCATGTGCCCCCATCGAGATTTTGCCCCTCCAAAACTAAAAGTGTTCCGGCGCGCCTGCTGGACTTCTCCCTCTGCCCCCGCGAAACATGATGGGTTCAGGACCTCACATCAGGTCCCGTTTATCGGGGAAAGTCCCGATAAGTGGAACTTTTCCCTTGAAATCTGTTAATGTGAACGCTTCTCAGTACTTCTCCCTCTGCCCCCGCGAAACATGATGGGTTCAGGACCTCACATCAGGTCCTGTTTATCGGGGAAAGTCCCGATAAGTGGAACTTTCCCCATGAAATCTGTAATGTGAACGCTTCACTGGACTTCTCCCTCTGCCCCCGCGAAACATGATGGGTTCAGGACCTCACATGAGGTCCTGTTTATCGGGGAAACTCCTGATAAGTAGAACTTTCCCCGTGAAATCTGTAATGTGAACGCTTCACAGTACTTCTCCCCCGCGAAACAGAGCGACCTTGGGCAAGTGATTGATGTCGCACAGCTGTTTTCGTCATAAATGCGCATGCGTGAAATCTGGTAGCACGGTGACCTAACGCACAGCCAAAATCAATCGAACCGTGATTTGTCCCCGTGTAGCGGGGGACACTTGAATGTAATGTGAACGGTCGGTCATAAAAAAGATAAGGCATCGCAAACTGCCCCGATAAGCGGGACTCATATGTGAATGCGGGGGTTTTTAGGGGCGGGGCTCACACTGTATTGAGTGATTTGTGTGCTCACTAGTACAGTTGGCTGCAATTCAAACTCGAGTACTAACATTTAATAATTTATGCGCATTTACATGTTTGTGAAGAGTCAAAAGTGAAGTGATGTATGAAGAGAATGTTTCTACTTTCCACCTGGTGTAATAATGTTTTAGGTTATCCATACATCTGTCTGTACATTTAAACTTAAGACAAACAACAGATGCACAAGCCAGAGTAATTTGTTGAAATATTTAAAGTATTCATAATACTGGCTTCCTAGAGATTGAAGGGACAAAAAATGGTTACATATTTTGGAAAAAAAGTTTTGTACTAAACTCTACACATATGGTGCAGCTGTTAATTACATTTATATTGTAATTATGCACTCTTGATTTGACCAAAAAAAAAAAAAAAACCATACATACATAACGAGGATCTTATTATCTTATTAAAATTATGGTGATGAAATTAAGATCTGAAGCCCAGATGTATTTCATTTAGTATTTGTTCTTCAATTTGCAAATGACAAGAAAACAGTTCAAGTTCTACAGTATGAAGAAAGTATTCTTCCCCATAATACATGTATGTCTACACGTTAGAATAATAATTAGAATAATGATATGCAAAGATTAAAACAGGTGCAGCTTAAGCAGTGTCTCATATTTGAATGTTCATTTTTGTGTAAAAACACTCTGTCCTTGTTAATGATTAAACATAACCTCTTTATAATGGTGCACACCAAACCAGGTGCAAATTTAGAATGTTCCCATTCTTTAATGTCCATTTCTGTGATATCCATAAACAAAGATTCTTCCTCCTGGATAATGATATGTGCAGTTGAGAACAGGAGGAAATCTAGCAAGATTTCATATTTCAGTGTTCATTTCTGTGCCCCGTGCTGGGCTTTTAGTTAACAATTAACTAAGACAAGACATTTCATAACAGTAAACAAATGAAGTAAATATATTTTGAAGTCCAAAGTCATTACTTGTACTATGTAGATGCAACGTGGGTTTTGCTCGGTGCAAAACCTGGCAAGAAAGGATAGAGACATACCCATTCTAGGCCATGCAGTTAAATTGCACTGTCTTGTGCTTCAAATTTATGGCACATGTTCCTTGCTTAAATGTTTTTAAATTACAACTGATTTTAAATCAGATTTTGATAAGTGGGTTGAAGAAGTAGTAATAACAATAATACTAAAACCTTACGGCCTTGAAGAAATCAGAATTCACATTTTGTGTATATCATAACTGTGGTATGTATCATTACCATGTGTATGTGAACACTTGTGTCAGTGCAATAAAGATTGCTGTATATTGATTGTCATAAGTTTGTGCAATCGCAATGCTATGATTTCAATTTATAATAAATATTTCAAGTACAAAAATCATAAATGTGTATATTTCAATTTTTTAGACCCTTATATCCATCTCTATACAGCTGTTACTCTGTTAAAATGAATACTGTGTGCTATATTTTCCTCGTTGAACAAATGAATAAATTGGCTGATTAAACTAGTACAGTCCAACCTCATTTATACGGCCATCGCTTTACCGGATCTCTATTAACCGGATAATGGACTTACCAGTCACTGCCAGTGACCGAGACACCTTCATCAGAAGTGTTATCATAAACATGGACACCTGCTGGGTATCAGGGGAACAATAAATAAAGTGTCACTTGTGTGGAGCCTGTTGCATGCAATTTGCGCAAGGTCTGTGGTTTGTAATATCACAAATAAAATGTGTATAACCCCCCCCCCCCCACCCAAGACGTTGCTAGAAAGTACTGTGTTTTAACATTATCTCTCTAATCCGGCCATATCAATAATATCAGAATGGCTGCTGGTCCCGACATGGCTGAATAACCGAGGCTGGACTGTACTGATGTATTGATGAGTGCATGTAGATACTGACTTCAATGCGTAATTAATAAAATAAAGGGAGTAGAGAAATGGATTATCAAAGACTAAATTGAAGGGAATGTTGCTATAAGTGCAAGCTGTTCTGGAGTGATATTCAATGAATTAAGAAATTGATATCATTGTCACAAGTTTCATTTGCTGCTTTGTTTTTACATTATCTCATCTCATATCACAACACTTTTTGTTTTATCTAAAGAAAGGAAACGATTAATTAATGACTGTGTACAAAAAGGTTTCAAATATAGTTTAGAAATATCAATTTCGCAAATAATTTTGCCTAAAATCAGGCAGAGAAATATGCAAGGATTAAAATTTCAACATACTGCTTGGAATTTTTAGAATATGTCTGCATATGTGAGTATTATTTTGTTCACTGCACAGTGTGTTTTTCTGCATCATACCATAAAAGAAAACATTTCACACTGAATTTACAATAAAGCTTGATATTTTATTAACCACTTGGACAGTAATATTTTTTGAACACTTATGATTGTATACATCAATTATCAAGACATACAAAGACATATGCTCTATAAATTGTTTCCAGTATTGCACATTTCTATGGTTACATATACATATGTATTAATCACAAATCTACTATGTACATTACTTGGCTTTCTCAACTAGGGGAATTTACCAATACAGTACACTAAAATTTAGTTACTTCCCAATTAATGTGGTAACATGCTAATGTTTCATCTGTTAGAAGCTACTACAGTGGACCCTTGTTATAAAAAACATGATACAACAAAATCTAGTTAAAACAAACTCTTCCAGTCACAAAGTTGAAATATTCTGTGTAATTAATGATGTTTGCAACTCTGATCTAATATAATTTTGAGATGAAGAAATTTGGGTGTTCCAAATAATTGTTAATATAAGAGTCTAGTGTACACATTTTTCTTTTTAGAAAAAGTTTACTAACATTTGGCCGTTACTATGTTAAACATGCTTTGAGATCTGTGAAATGCAACTGCTCGGTAAAACGTAGCCATGATAAAGAAATCCATTCATTTTGTCCATTTTTTGGCGTGCAAATCCTGAACCCAATCTTTAAAGAAGAAACTAAAAACAGTACTGATTATACATTGCATTTGCCACCAACAATTAATCTATTAGTGGTACTAATACACAAATATCTAAATAAATAGTCATTATTTACCATACATCCTATCAAATTATTCCATAAGACTGAATATCTGTACAATTAATACTCCATCTCGTTTCATGTGTGATAAAGCAGATTTTATTACATCTGGATTTACTAGTTTTCCGGACTCTCAACATTAAGGGTGCCACACTGTGCCGTCTAACAATTTCATCTGAAAACAAATGCGTACATTTATTGGACCTGTTAATTCATTTTTCAGCTGTTTTACAACATATGTAGACATTGACAGACGGCGCTAGCCGTTCTAAAGTTTGGACATGTTCAAAATTTGAAACGGGCAGCTTTCCGATTGCGATTGATGGTTCTCATGTTAATCTGGCGTTTTTTTTTTTGCTGTTTTCATCGCAACTCGGGCGGAATTTTACTGGTATAAAGTTTTATTGCTGTTTCGCAGGCAGACAGCTTGTCCGCCTCCAGCCATGGAGTGCACAATACGTCTATGGAATGGTGGAACCCGCAAGAAAACAGCTGAATAACGGTTTAGAAACATTCACTTAACAAATATATGAGCGTATTTCAGAGGTTTCTCAGCCGTTTTGTTTGATACTCATACTTCAACAAACATTACTCATGCGTTTGATGTTCTGTAAGCTGGGCTGAATGAAGACATTACTTATACTTAGCAGATGTTTCTCAGATGTATTTAGACATTACTCATGCTTTCCTATATTCTGTTCATGCCCATTTGCCACCGTCTGTAAATATTTTAGACGGAATCGTTAGACGGTGCAGTGCGACACAGCCTTTAAACACAAAGCAGAGAAGAAATATAACAGCATAAATAGAATACACGAAGCGTGACAGCTGGACAAATTACTGCAATAGAGATAATAAGAATACAATCAAAGAGCTGGCACTGGTTACAATATACAGTTTCAAATAGTCATTTGAGAAACATATAATTATTTTTTTTAACACACAGAGATATCACTTGTGACACGGGCAACTGTACTACACTTCCGCACTAAATATTAAAGGCAGTATGATTTGTGATTGTTGTTAAAGCTCATACGAAGCACTTGCATTATATGATGAGAGAAATTGAAACAAGACAGTGACAAATTAATACATTTCTCATGACAGAGAGATACACATGTTCTGAAATGATTAAAATATATGATTGACAAATTATAGAGCACATATGCAGCAATTATTTCATGATATACAAATATATTGATGTGGTGATAATAACTATAATACTGTAAAATATATTATCTTGAAATAATTTAACAGTTTAGATGAAGTGTTGTGAATCATCTATGCTATTAAAGAACCTTCAGCAAAGTGTAGGAGCTAGAAACACAGTTTCATTGGAATTATAGGAAACTGACTTCAATTTGATTTTTTTGGTCCCCGGTGACAAAACTTCTACTAGTCTATTTCTAAACAGTGCATGTAGGTCTCTTTTAACGTCCATGGACAGTGCCATAGTGCAATAGGTTTGTACATGTAGATAACTTTGCATTCCGTTCAGTAGCCTCGATACATCCAAGCCACAACATCTGGTATTCATGAGTACTGTAATCAGCCTGATATACCCAAGTGAGAGTTGGAGTTGGAATTTGGTTGTGCCTAGAACATTTACACTACATAACTATTCATTTTTATGCATTTTTTCAAAATCTAAGGTAATTTTTGATCTTCAGATCACATTACAAGTCTTTATTAACATAGCCTAAGGGGATCAGTAAAATGTTTTCTTGTGTTTATGGGAGGATATACAAATGAGATTTCCCCTCACCTTTCAATTTCAATTACAGCAATCACAACAATTATTTTTTGATTTTAAGTACTCAGCAGGTTTTTCACCTCATCCAATTGCTGGTCAGATTGGCCATTATATTATATATAGTAATATAGTTGTCTTTACACATATTTCTTCCTTTGAGAAATGTACAAAGCACCTTTCATATTTATGTACAAACGACAATATCGCAATGACTACTACTATTCGCTATATTCATAATATTTATACAAATTCATTGTTTCTTATCCACAGAACATAGCTGTACCACAAACGAAAGTACGCCAAATAAAGCATAGTAAAATTATTTAAATCTAGCATTTATCTTTTGGCTACAACATTACTTATCATGATATAGATATCTGTACACAATGCAACATATTTAATTTCAGACCTTATTTTACAGGAATAAAAATGACGCTACATACAATTTGAAATCACAAACGATTTTCTTGGCCAAGAGTTGCAAATATGTGTGGTGGGTTTCAATAATCACACTAATTTGGGTGGTTTGATTAGTGTGCTGTCATATATCATCTGTTGAGAGTAAGAAGATTGTTAACTCTAAACCCTTGAGAAGAACCCCTTGAGAAGGAAAAGGGCGGTAATGCCATTGAGCTTGTACAGTGTTAATGACCTTCTCCTTTTCAACGGTTCACACTTATACCCCGTTTACATTGGGAAAAAGTCCTAATCGCATTCACTCAAGTTGTCATCAAATTCCTTTTTCTGATAAGTGTAAACAGGTTAGGTCGTAATCGATATGCTTATTTTTTTTAAAATGAAAATGAGAGTCGCAATTGAATTCAGGTTCAGCATGCGTAACATGTGACCTGTGCAATGAAGTCTGTATTCAAAACAGTGTATGCGCGTTGCGTCCTTTTCACCTGCAGCCATTTCATCACTCCATACCAGATTGCTGTTCCAACAAGGCGTCTCGTTTCGACTTTCCAAGCATTCATTATTTACCAGTTTATTTTTTTTTCATGCATAATACAATAAATCAACAGGTTGACTGCATGTTAATTGTGAATTTAGCATGAGTTAATTTTGACCTGGAAGTTGACACACGGTGACGAGAGAAGGGGTGATCGCACACGATTCATTTTTGATCAATGCAAATTCGTATTTGCTATATGTGTAAACACGTACTAGTTGAATTAATTTATGCTAATTTGTAGTCTTTATTAAAACGAGAAGTAAATTCGATGATGATTTTAAAGTGATAGGCTAAAATTGTGGAACTTCACTTTTAAAAATTGTCAAACTTTGCTATCTGAGCTACATAGTGTTGGAATGGACAAATAAACACCGTAGAATACAAAGGTTGGAAATTCATAGTGCCACTGGCAAGATATGAATGAATTAACAATTATTACTCGGGGCGAGTAAAAAATAGCCTAGATCCACACATGGTAAGTCTATGGGAGGAAATAAGCAGGTGAATCCGGTCAACTTACGATTTTCACTTTTTTAAAGCACTAAATAATCATTTTGAAATACAATTTTTTCAGGGCTTCATTTTTAGACCTTGTCAAAGGCACTTAGACTATAGAGGGTGGAGGATTATGTAGCTCACATTTTTTTAACTTTGGTTAATGTTAGCCAGTGGCTTTAATAAATTTGATCATGACATTTTACTAATATAAACGGGGTATTAAACCTCTCAGTACCAATGAAACATAATTCAATAGATTTTTGTGTGTGTGATATCTTGAGTGTGTAAGGGTTAATGTCCTCATTATCAAAGGATGAGATGTTTCATACAATTTGTATTACCCACATGTATCAGACAGCAAAATCGCACTATGTGAATCCCTGCGTTAGACGATCACGTCATTAAATCGGACGCGCATTAGCGATACCAGCATACCTTGTAAACTAAACAAACACATGTACGTCCTGAGCAAAACATTTTAACAGCAGCTGCCACTGAAATGACAAAATTCAATCGCCTGGCCATGATATTACCAACAAATACAACAAAACATTGGGGGTGCTGGTTTCAATATAGTACATCAAAATATGCCTTCATTTGCAGATGAAACTGTAATAAATAGAAGACTAATTCACCAATGGTTAACACATTGAATGCTGGAAGCAACTGACTTGGAACGAAAAGTTTGTACTTTTGACCGATTCCTTATCTGTACTACTCACTATAAATTCCACTAGTACATACACACACACAAGCTCTTTGCAATTACCCCATATTTGGATAATACAGATAAAAGTACTGCCATTCGTGATGTACTATATCAAGGTTAACCAACTTGGAATAAAAACAGCTCTTCATCCCTCAGTGAAAACACACCCCTACTTCCATGAATGAAAGCTGCCCTCAGAGTAACTTATTCAGTGGTAATGCTGGCAAAATGGAATCTACCATGTTGACCCATAGGTTGGCGCAAGTTGCGTGGTACTGCCGCCCACCGTAGCTCAGTTTGTGGCTGTCTTCGGAGCGATCGAAGGCCTTGCTGCGCGAATCCACATTGAGGAGACAAACGCCGCAAGCGTGAGGGGTGTTGCTCGGCTCGGGGCGAAGCACGGCAGTCTTGAACACAAAAGATCCTTCAGCAGGCTGCAATTAAAAAAGGGTCAAATCAAAACCTCTCTATACTGTACTGTGTTTACCATCTCTTTTAGGGTAGTTTGTCGAACACCAACATCAGAAGAATAGTGTACTGCTGTTAATATAAAATGTAATTACTTTAATACTTAAATCCCAACTATAGTTTTGGTAAATGGTGAAAAATTAATTTGTCTTTTATTGTGTTTTTAAGATACACCTACTGTCTATCAATGCCCTGTATATTGCTCGCTCTGAAACTCTTCCATTTTTTGAGAAACTACAGAACATGTAAATATGTCAATATACACAATTTTGGTCAGTTTGAGGTTGTTTTCTATTGTCTGGGGTGACAATAAAATAAGATTTATCAAAAATTTGGGCATACTATTCTTGGGCTTTATGTTCCTAAATCCAATCATGGTAAAATGACATTTACTTATTTATTATTTTGTTTTGTTTTTTACTTGGGGGGGGGGGGAGTGTTGATAGATAGTTAATGATGTGAAGCATTTTCCCTATTTACACAATCAAAAAGAAATTTCCTGGCGAAGATGTTCGGGACTGAAATGGTTAGTTGATGCCAGTCTCATCTGACATTCATATGTTTTTGGTGTAAATTCATTTTATTTTTATGATTAAACAATACAATCATTAATCTATTTTTTGGAGGGTGTCATAACAAAAATTACAAAGACACTGGAATAAATGTATGGCTTCATTAACAATAAATTGATAAATAACACAGAAAGAAAGACAGGACAAGAAATGAAATCTTGGTCTGTGACGTTAAACAATAATGGGAAGTCTATATCTTTTGTAAGACATGTTGAAATGCAGCTCACCTTGATAGAACTTATCTGTAAGAATGCCGACAGGCTGTGCCACATACGCCTGATGTCTTTTTCAAGCTTGCCTAATGCCTCACTGTCAATTCCTGAAAAGGTATTTTACAAAATGCAATTAAATATATATCAAATCACAGGAATGTTTCATTTATTTCTTCACACCTATAATCAAGCTTATGATTCTCTTTTCTTGAGGATGTTTCAGAACTCAGATTTAGGGATTATGTTTTGTTTAGATTGGAGAGTACACAGACTGCCGAAAGAGGATGCAATTACAATTTATTCGCACTCTGATGGCTTAAAATGTCCAGTGAATTAATGGAATAGAGATCTCAATCTGAAGCAAAAAGGCACGTCAGTAATATTTGTATTTCTGTGTCGATACAAATATTATGGAATCATTGCAAAATGCAGTGACTTCGACTGCTGGCAAATGGCTATAGTATGAAAGTCATGTACCATGCTGTATGCTTGCATCATTGCAATGCTCTACTGCATACTCATGATTTGGTGTATGGCTGTTTCTTGTCAGTCTTCAAATGCACAATATTTCACATATTCTGAAAAGGTTTGAATTTATCCACAAAATTAACATTACCTTTAATTACAGGATAAATCTAAATCTAAAAAATGAACTCATACAGTATATGCACTTCATTCTTACCTAAGCCTTGAACAGACGTTGTTATTCTGCATGCTACTCTGTACACTTCTATTACACCTGTTGAAAGAACACAAACAGTGGCATAATGAGCAAATCTTTTTATTCGGGGAGGGTAGAGACGATGATAACACACGGGCAGTAGTAAAGTGAATCATTTTTAACAGGAGGGGGTAGAAAGTAATGAAATGATTAAATTAAATCATTCTATTCATCTCTTATTGCAGTTTGTTTGCATATATCAAGTTTACAAGTGATTACATTTATCATGTACAATTACACAAGCGAGCAGGTACAGAAAAATAAGCAACTGTAGTAGTCATGAAATTTTAGTTTGTTTTATAAATTGTTGCAATCGCTTTGAGTAATTTATGACTTACAGTTCATTTTTTTTTTGTCTTACGCATGATCAGACACTGTTTAATGAAACAAGGATTGAACGTTCCAACAACGATACTACACACATTTGTTTAGCATTGGGTCTAGGCCTGTATAGACTAGGATCTCTTCCCTCCTCTCACTCCCTCTCCCTCTCCCTCCCCATCCCCTCTCTCTACTCCCATGGTAGTTTAATGACCAGTCTCGAATACAACTCTCCCCAACCAAAAAAGAATTGCAACTTGCCAGTGAGATATTCTATACTGGTTGTGCATCCAGGGACTTCACTGCAGACAAACTGCCCCTCCCCTTCCATTCCCTCCCCCTACCCCCCAGAGTAGTCAAATGACCTATCTTGAATACAACATAAAAGGCTTGCAACTTACCGGTGAGATACTCTATACCAGCCATGGAGCTGAATACTTATCTGCAAACTGACCAACTGCTCCTTCTCTCCCCTTCCCTACTACCCCTACCCCCAAAGTAATCTAATGACTAGTGTTGAATACAACACAAAAGGCTTGCCACTTAGCGTTGAGAAACTCTATACCAGCTTTGGATCCGATGACTTGACTGCAAACTGACAAACTGCCCCTCCCCTCCCTTCCCCTCCATCCCCCTTCCCCACTCCCCCTACCCCAAAGTAGTCTAATGACTGACAATTCTTAAATACAACACAAAAAGTCTTGCCACCTACCAGTGAGACACTCTGTACCAGCTACAAAGCTGATGACTTAACTGAAAAAACCACAAACTGACTCCCCCCCTCCCCACTCTTCCCCTACCCCCAAAGTAGTGTAATGACCAATCTTGAATATAACACCAAAGGCTTGCCACTTACCGGTGAGATACTCTATACCAGCTGCGGATCCGATGACTTCACTGCAAACTGACGAACTGCTGATGTTGTTGAAGATGGAGTTGGCCTTGCTCATGACCTCATAACAACTGGTCAGACACTTCTCCCACTCCGTGGCATGTCGTCCCTCATCCTACAAGGGTATAATAATAACAAAAAATTTGAAGATCATGTGAGTGTCTCATGTCTTCACATCTCATGTGGAAATAGGCAAATTCAAGCTATTTGGTATTTTGGTACTAGACAGGATGTCAAAATGGTCTTACCAAAACCAACACCTTAAAGCCCAAGTTTAGTTTTGGTCAATGGTAAAATATGAAATTCTTTGCAATTATGTTTTCAAGATAGACCTATATGATCTATTAATCAGAGAGTCGAGGCAGGCCTTGAGGCCAAATTTTGCAAACCTTGGCCTTGGCCTCGGTCCGAGTCACGTGTAGAAAGTCTATAAGCAAAATATTTTTCCAGCGGCCTTGTGACTCGGAATGGTTGGCCTCGACTCTATTGCTGCTATTAATGCTCTGAAAATTGCTTGCTCTGAAGCACTCCCATTTTTGAGAAATTACACAAAATCTTATAATTTTGGAAGGTAAATAATCAACCCAATTGCCCCCTCCCCCCTAATGTGGGAAAAGGGTTTAATTTGACAGAATTTGAATCAATCATCGTTTAAAACACTTCAACCTTGTTTTTGAAATAAAGAAAAACTTGAACATTTTTATAACATGAACAATTTCTTATGTTTCTTTAGTTTTTATTACCAACTTTGTTTGGATTCTTTGTTATTTATCCCTGCTTATGACTACACCACATATACCAGTATTATGCTGATCATAATTGGGTATATGCAGCCTCTTTCTTGGGATTTGTTTTAATGTAATAAGAATTCTTTTTATTATGCTACTTTCTTTTCAAGACCATAAAAAAAAAAAAGAAACTATAGACTTACAGATCTGTCACCAGCAACTTCTGAATACCGATCGCCAAAGAAATTTGTCTCGGCCTTGATGGCAGGAGGGGGTCCCCCAGGGGGAGCTACGATGGATACAGTACCTGTAAGGGTGAGGAAGAAACATAGCTGAATGTCTGACATTTGCTCCGGCGACAATTGCTCCAGCGATTATTGTCAGGTTTTGTCAGTATGTTGTGCATGGGTGCAACAGCTGCACCAGAACTATACAACTACACATGTGGTACCTCGGGTGACTGTATGGTGCATCAACTATGTATTTTATATGTTTCAATAGCTATTCATTTATGCAAAAATAAAACAATGTCATATTGGGTGAGCTTTCTGGATCAAAGAATTTCATGTGAAATACTTTCTAGTTTTCAGATACCAATGCTAATGATACCATCAGAACTAGTATGGTTAAAATGGAAGCTAGCATATACTTTTACATGGCTTCTTTTTTTGACAGGCATATCGAGTGGGTAAAAATTGAAATACATGTATTTTAACAGAATTGGATAATTTTTTTATCATCCAGTAGTTCATTGTTAGTGATAACATGGAATAAGTTAGATGTTGTTTCGTCAGAACTGAAGCGAGCATCTAGTTTCACTTGGTGTTAAAGAGAACACACAGTACTGGTTGATGATGAAAAATCTTTCATCAAAATTTCACATTTCCACATTTTCCAGCTGAGAGTAAATTACATTTGCATTATAATGTGGGACTAATTCACTTCATATGCAATAAAAAGTTGAGGAATTGGCAGTTAGAGTACCCGTCGGAGTAAGCTCCGTTGCTGCAGTGTGTATGGCAACAATTAACATAGTCCCTCATATAGATTTCTGTGTTAGTACTTTGTCAGCAGTGGGGATTTGTGTAACAGATATGTCCAAAACGAAGTGTTCTGTTGTTTTCAACTACTCTCTCCTGTACAATAGTGACATTTTCAGAATACCATCTGTTCACAGAAGGTTTGAAAGCAGTTGATATAAAAATGTTGTTGTTCTGCAAGTAATCAACCAGTACTGTGTATTCACTTTAAGACGGACCCTCTGAACTATCCCACTTCTACTACCACCAACATTGTTTCTTTATAGAGGATAAGAGTGATATTCGTTCCTAGTCTGGCAGAAGGGCGCTAAGCATATGTTCCCGCCAGAAGGGCCTTAACACTAAATTGTCTCTAACTTGATAACCACTGGCTCTTTTCACATGAAATAAAAGTAGTGTGCTATTTCTAGATCCTTCTATCAGTCTGTTAAGTGCAAATATCAAAAAAAGCAATATTTCTCAAATTGGAGAAATTTACAGTTAGGGCCTTTCTGCCAAGAATATATGCTAGGGCCCTCCTGCCAGTAAATTGACATTTGAATTAAATCTAAGTGAACTTATCCTCAGTGTTACCTTGTACAGGAGGAAGGGGAGGAGGCTCTGTCGCATCAGCCGAGGTAAAGTCACCAAAAGATTCCCCTCTGTCCCTCGTCGTGTCTGACCCCTCCTTGGAGTTTTGAGTGGAAGATCCGACAGACAACCCAAGGTCGTAAGTCTTCAAGTCAAGTTCATTGATCGACCCGATTGGGAAGCTCTTATGTGTGGTGCTGGGGGTGTCCAGGGTCAGTTCCAGAGCGTGAGGTTTATTCCCCGATGGGTCACTGCTTACAAACTCATCAAACTCTAAGCCAGAGTTTTCAGGTGCTTTCCTAGCGGGGTCCATGTTGTCAAAGTCTGTCTGATAGAAGTCGGCCCCCATGCCATCCATGTCTGCTCCGAAGTCCGTCACCCCTCCCTGATCAAACGGATCAACTGTTCCTAAT
The DNA here is from genome assembly GCA_001188425.1 of Eucidaris tribuloides. NCBI lineage: Eukaryota > Metazoa > Echinodermata > Echinoidea > Cidaroida > Cidaridae > Eucidaris > Eucidaris tribuloides. The sequence continues at coordinate 21,701 of JZLH01S0615000.1, forward strand.
TCTCTAAGAGCGCTGAACCTATCATCGCCGCTGGCATCCTCGCTACTAGGGGACGAGGATGTCATGGGAGGGGGCGTGAGACGGAACGGGTCACTGCTTGCTGATGTCGGTTGAAGCGTGACCCCTGCAGGTGGTGGAAGGGAGGTACTTTTAACGGAGGAGGATTCTGTGGTGGAACCAAATACACTGGTGGTTTGAGGTTTAGCTGAAGTGGTCTGGAAGTCCCCAAAGATGGAGTCACTGGCCACCCCGGGAGAATCCGGTTTATCTCTAGTAAATGAATGCAAGGCAGCCAAAGAGGAATATTTATCGGCAGGATCAATCGAGGTTTCAGCGTTGCCTTTCTGACTGCCAGTGCTGCCTGACCCA
>JZLH01S0615011.1:0-21778 GCA_001188425.1 Eucidaris tribuloides
TCATCACAGGTGCAAGATATGAACAGCATTTAATACGTTTGTGCCCTTTAACATTTACCACAATCACAGTCAGTTCTAGATATGAAATTGAACTTGATGTCGTTGATGAGTGCTATCAATTCCTGACTTGCTATGTGACAATATGCGACGTTCCAAATAACAGTAAATGTGTAGGGCCAAGGCAGTATTCATCGGGTATCTGGGGGTGCAATTAGAGGCCGGGGGAGATATAGTAGACTCTGTTAGGGTAGGGGGCAATGTACTGTATACGCCATATATTTCGCGTCCATATATTTTCGCGATTTTGCCTCAAGACCGGGAATTCGCGAGTGTATATTTTCACAATTTTATTGTATTTACATTCACTTTGTACAGAAATATCAGGAAGTGAAAATTTTCGCGTTCAGTAAGTCGCGAAATTCGTGAAAATAAAACCACCGCGAAATATTCAGCGTAGTACTACATATATTGCCGTGGAGCTTGTAATATGTTATAAAGTCAATCTGTCATTTAAAATGAGGAAAGGGGGGTATGAGGGTTGAGGTGTAAAAGGGTACTAAACCTACCTGTATGTCAGATTATCAGTACATGAAATGTATTCTCTAAAATCACGGTATTAGAGAAATGAAACTGTAAGGGACCAAGGGTATGTGCTCTTTTTCTTCATCTCCATCTTTATCTTCATCTTATTCCTACTCTTACTCTTATTATTTTTTTATTCTTAAATTCTTATTCTTATTCTTATTCTTACTCTTACTCTTAACTCTTAACTCTTAACTCTTAACTCTTAACTCTTAACTCTTAACTCTTACTCTTAGTTTTTATTCTTAAGTTCTTATTCTTAGTCTTAGTCTTTGTCTTAGTCTTAGTCTTAGTCTTAGTCTTAGTCTTACTCTTACTACTCTTACTCTTATTACTGTGCTTACTCCAAATCTGACTCTTACTCTTATTCTTAACCCATTGGAGACGGTTTGATTTTGTTTAAACTTGCATTTTCCATAGACCTCAGCCCGAGATATCTGATATGTAGTTCCCAACAGGTTAACTCTTACTCTTACTCTTATATCTACTCTCTTTCCTATTATTATTGTTATTGTCATTGTTATTTTGTTTTGGCTGTGAAATCTTGTATTTTCTTTAATTTATAAGACACACCATTCAGCTTTCAACAGCATACTTCATCTACCTGTCAACCCTTTTGAAAAGTTTAAGAAGACCCATTTGTTTGCTATCGTCCCCACAAAAAGAGCCCAGTCCCCCCCCCCCAACCTCGTGGCATGCCCTAGGGGGACACAACCCCAGAACAGACCTCAGCAGGCTAAGAATAGGACACTCTGAGAGGGTAGCGGCAGTAAGCTTTCATAAGAAGTGTTGTCGGCGTTGCCATTTGGTGGCGGGCAAGCATCATTGCGGCTTCCCTTCCTCCGTAAATTGGGCTTCGGATTGGAGAACTACTTGAGAGGATTTACTGATGAAACAGAAAATGTGATTACTGGTGATTTTTTCCTTCTCTTTCCTCTATTCATTTCTCCTTCCAAACATGGCAAAAGTGCACATGCTTGTGTCCGTACACAAAATAACCAATATTGATTGCGTTTCTTCTCATTTGCTGTCTGGGAATTAATGCTTGGATAGATCATCAAACTGTTTATGGCTTCAGTCATTATGTGATAGCGTCCTAACGCCATGTGTCGCTAATAATAATGTCTAGGTTACGTCACCCCTTTTTTCCAATTCATTTCAGGGTGTTGAGCTCTTTATTGTCAATGATACGCCAATCAGGCTGATTATTTGTCACATTATTGTGTCAAATTGGCAAAAAGGTTTCTACTTCCATGGCATTTATAGTGAATTTATGTATGAAGCTCTGTGATAAGTTCTGTTATTTGGAACCCAACAAAGCACCCACCCCCCCCCGTAATAAAGTAGACGATGGGCCAAGACTGTCTTATCTTTAATTTGTGAGAAATGCTAAATCAGAAAGTCTTATTTTGCAATATGGTTTCTTCAAGTGATTTTACTGTTGATAAATTCTATTTTAATGCTCGGAGTTACGTGTTATAATTTCAAACATGAGGACATAAGGCAAAGTTATGGGTTGCAGAATTGAAGATGCTTTAGAGCTCTTGTATAAGGTACCAAACAAGGGATAAGAAATGAGACTTTCAGGAAGATGAAAAAGTAGACATTGCATAATTCACAAAAGAATGATTATTAACAGAATTTGTGCACCCCTACCTTAAATGATAGGTAATTTTGTGTATGTGCCAAAAGCCCCTAATTATTTAGATTTCAGCATATTATAAACTAGAGAATTTCTAGAAGAAGTAGCAATGGTAGGAGGAGACAAGTAGTATTGTAAGTAGTAGTGGTGGGGGTAGTAGTAGTAGTAGTAGTAGTAGTAGTAGTAGCAGTAGTAGTAATAGTAATAGTAGTAGAAGTAGTAGCAGTGGAAGTGGCAGTATTAGCAGCAGTAGTTGTAGTAATAGTAGTAGTAGCAGCAGTAATCTGTGTACTTGTTATGCTCTAGTGTTTTAGTTCTGATGTCATCTGAAGCAGTAGTCCCTTAAATAATCATCTAACGAAGATATTGACGTAGCCCTTCTACATTTAGGTCAGACGTCTTTCCCAAATTCCCATCTCAGGTGCTCCGCGTTCCACTTTTCTCTGATGCATCTCTTCATGACAAACGTCACCCCTAATATCCTCCCCTCTTTCTCCAATCCGTCGCCTCAAATGTGGGCCGTCTGTGGCGTACTCAAAACACTTCATAAGAAGAGCAGCCCCTTTAGTGGCAGTTAAGGTAAATAAATGAATCAGACAAGTGGCCGAAGTAATATATTTTCCTCATTCTCATCAAAGTCAATGTACCAGCTCAGGCCTGTCCGCATTCCGAAAGTGCTGATTTCAGGGGAAATGTTGCAAGGCAGTTTCCCCAAAGTTAATTATAATACCGTACAGTGTAATTACCCTAGGTGGTTCTAAATGACGTTGATGAATTTGTACTTCTTGAGATTTGACATGTGTGCACTGGAAATGTACATGTGAGCTGTCCCCGAACAAACCTATTTATGTATGTGCATGTGTACATGTACATTGCTTGCTGGTAAAAGGACGGAAGCACATGCACTAAGAAGGGCATTAACATAAAATTCCCACTGACTTGAAAATCAGTGGTTAATTTGATATTTGCACTTGACTCTTTGCACGTTGAATTAATTCTGAGGGGATTATAATGACAAGTGTTATTTGATATTTTCTTTAAATCTTGCTTTCCTTATTGCACCATTGATACTGGTAATTATTCTATAGATGTTGCTTAAAGGTAAATAACATGATTGGAGGTAGTCCTCAACTTGGGCTAAAACTACTCTAGGATCAAGTAAACTATGCCAGGATTACCCTGTGAAAATCTTGTAGTCAAATGTTGACTCATTCTTGAGTAACTAATGTCTATTGTCCCTTGCAATCCTGCTGTGTGGCTATGGGTCTTATTTTTATCATCCCCGGATAAAAATAAAATACAAGTATGTTCATGCTTTATTTTCCTTAAGTAAACAAATTACAGACAAATCCTTCCAGCTGGGAGATCCACTCCAGTTAGTGTATAGTTGGTATACATTTCAACTCATTTGGTTCTTGAGGCATTTTCAAGTATTCCCAATCATGTCACTAACCTTTAAGCATTATGGTCATTTGTTAGCTTTTCTAGTACAAAAGTAATTGAGAAAACTAATTATTATGATTGTTGAATTAATTGTATGAATGTGCAAAATTGTCAACATTTGCGTGCAAAGGGTTAATAGACTGAAAGAAGGATCTAATGTTCATGCCCTTCTGCTTAGAGCATAGTCACGCCATTTTACTGGCCGGGTGATGATAAATACTTCAGAGGAATTCATATCACTCAGACATTAAAGGATATAAGTATGATAATACATAAGTAATAAATAATTGCATTTAAAGTAAATAAATATGTCTTTTTTTTCAAGAACAATTCCAAGTTAACAAAAATTGCTCATTCACCTCTGTGTGTTAAAAGCCTTTTGTAAACCTTGTACATACAGTTTTCCATCTCTTTTTGTAGAAAAAAGGTAGAGCAAGACTAAACGATCTTTAGCGGCATCTGTCTGTCCGTAATGAAACTTGAATGACTTTGTGACAATCTCTCTATTTGTAACTTCACTTATAGATGCTAGATGTCTTACAAGGTAAAGGGATCTCAATGGTATTTGGCGGTCAAAGGTCATGTAAATCAAGGGTCAAATAAGGTCAAATGTTACAATACACCTGCAAGGAATCAACAAATACTTCTGAAGCTGTACATACATGTACATGTACATGACCCTGTGGGATGGACCAGACAAAGAATCATCTAGTGCAAGCTTTCTCAGAATGTACTGTATGGACAAATACTCCAATCGTACAAATAAATCAATTCATAGTATTTTACTAATAATCAGGATTAATTTCCTGCAATGATTGCGTGCAAATAGGGCAAGACACATTATGACTATATCTCCTTGAAAGTAATTATCCACCATTACCCCCTCCCCCCCCCCAATTACCATCTGTTTTCCCCCTTCCGGGGAATGAAAAATTACAGAGACAATGCCATAAATAAACTGCATCAGGATTCAGCCCTTAATTAGATCAATAACTCATTGTTAAATGACAAGTTGATTGGACAAGTGGGTAATTTATTTGAAAGCTTTCCATCCCATGTATTTAAATGAAAGCTGTAATGGGATTTGAATGCGTCAATTAAATAATGAAACTGTTTATGTGCAAGATATTCATGATTTAAATGTCTAATGTGCAATTACATGTGCGTGAGTTAAGTAATAAGCTAACATTGTGGAGCTTCAAATTAGAAAATTATCAAACTTTGCCATCTGAGCTACAAAGCAGAGTTTGAATGGACAAATAACACCCTAGAATACAAAAGTTTCGAAATTTATGCTGCCACTGGCAAGATATGAATGAATAAACATTATACTCGGGCGAGTAAAAATAGCCTAGATCGACACACGGAAAGTGTGAATCAATGGGCAGGTGAATCAACTTACGATTTTCACTTTTTGAAAGCACTAAATAATCATTTTGAAATGCAATTTTTTTCAGGGCTTCATTTTTAGACCGTATCAAAGACACTTGGAGCATGGAGGATTATATACATGTAGCTCACATTTTTTTAACTTTGGTAAATGTTAGCCAGTGGCTTTAATCACAAATGGTGCCGTGCAGTAAATTCTGAACATTCAAAAATCTTCAATTTGATGTGTAGCTTTCCTAATCGTGTACACGTACTTGTTGCTATTACAGAGACTGATACTAGTACGTAATCCAGTACATAATTCAGTAATGCAGCATACACCTGTATTGTACTTAGCGTGTTGTCCCTGTGATTCTGTATTAATTGTCATACAGTTATTACATGGCACACCCGGTTCCCTGTAGGTAACGTGTTGACATGTACTTTTCAAATGCCTTGAAAACTGAAACCGTCCACAATTTATGATTAATGGATGATTAAGTTGTGATTGCTAGGTGAAGCCAAACATTGCTCTTTGATAAATTGCCCAATGCAAAAATGGGAATTTGATGAATTAAAGGGATGAATTAAATGGCATATCATTTAAATGCAGATGATGTTTTGTGTACATTCTGTATTAAATTACTCCCTTCAGTGCTTTGATTTTTTTTTCAGAATTAGTTTGCTAAAAGTGTAGATGTTGGTATTTATAAATCAGGTTTGACCTATCAGTAACTTGTCATTTTGTGAAATCAGACATGATATTTCCAAATTCAGACATGGCATTCTTCCTGTGTAAGGTATTCAAAATTGAATATAAATATTGCATAATCAGTACTTGCAGAGGCAGAGCAGCATCATTTGAACACACCATGGTTTAAAATCATCCATTGATATTTGGTTTTCGGAATATGACAAATTGCTACAGAACAGGGCAGTTGAAAACTGCACAACACTGCCATTTTATAACAAAATCTCTATACAAATCTTGCTGACAAAGTACTAAAATAGACAGGTATAGGAATAATTGTAATTGTGAATATTGTAATGCCAGGCCGCTGGTGGAAAGATGTGTTTAAACGCTGTCAGTCCTACAAATATTGGTTACACTTGAGGTGAACTTCTTCAGTGTTACAATGAAAATGTAATGTATTTTACCTAGAAACCCCAAAAATGGGGAACACTGATTTTCCATCTTCAGCCAGCTTTCCAGTTTGTTTTTAACCTTTTTAAAAGAAAATAAACACAGTCCCCCCCCCACCTTGAGGGGGGCAGGGGAATGGTTGAATCCCTTTGTATGAATCTACTGTATACATGTTTGTAGCTGCTAGACTTTGATTCGTGTACCTGAAACATTGTCAGCAGTGGGTTTAGTGGGGTACAAATTCGTCTCAATCAATTTCTTGTGTTTAAAATGTAAGGCTTTGGATGAAGGTGTAACAGGCAGAACTGTATGAGCAGAAAGTTTAAACTAAACACCCAGAAATAAGCTTTCTTTCATGAAAGGACCAATTTGTATCCTGATTAATAGTTGCAAGAATTGCATCACAAGGTTTAAGCGTGGGTTCAAGAGATGTACACTCATTTTTAATACAATAATGGCAGGGAAATTGTTCTAGAAAACATTATGGTGGAAGTGAAGAAAGCAAATTTCATGAAATTTTAAAAAACATGAAAATTGTGAAATTATGCCTCTTTGTGTACTCTTGAGTATACCCCTGAATGTGTTTCTTTAAAATCATGTATTTATTCTTCACTTTTGATTGATTACTTTGGCTAAGTACTTTCTGTACGACACATGTCTCGGAAGACTTCCTGTCAAATGCTTTGCAGGAATGTTTAAATCAACCCCCCTAACGAGATGGAAAATGATAGTCGCTCCTGTGATGTGATTGAAGTGGTTCTGAATTACATCGTAATGGCTTAACAACATCCATTGTGTCGGGGGCAGCATGTCGATTGTGACGCTGCCGGCATGTTGAAAGTGGAAATCAGACTCTCGGAATGTACTTCTGTGCACACATACTCATTTTTCATTTGTAGACTTTTGTCGGTGTAATAACATTACTCTACCCTGAGGTATGATCTACATTTTTTTTTTATGTCAATACACAACATGCCACATGGGCAAATAGCTCAAGTTACGTCAAAGGTGTGTAAAATGTGTTGAAAATGTTACATGAACATTTTCTACAAAATTAATTTAATTCACTTATTTTTTTTTTTGAAATCACAAGAGGGTACTTTACACTTGGGTATAGTCACAGCGATCTCATGAGCCTTTTAGCTCCTTAAATTTGACGTAGACCTTGAAATAAATGTGTTCAAGATGTTTCATAATTTGAAGTTAATATTAATCAACTCTTGTGAAGAAAGCTTGAACTAGTTCTTGGCTTATATTGGAAGTTTCTCATATTATTGTCAGTTTTTCTGTGTGTTTCTACAGAAAACTGTTAAACGGTATTACCCGCTTAAGTATCCAGAATTCCGGAAAACCTTCCTGTAGAAACAGACGCGATGCGGTTTATTGATAAACCGTCTGACCAAATACGGTTTGTCATAACCACCTTCCAGAGGTGGTTATTGCCGCGTTAATCCATTTAACTTTTCTGTAGAAACACACAGCGAAACCGTATCGTGTCTGGCGGAAGTAGGGGTCACTGGTGCATGTGAAAATACGTGCCTGTGACTGCATATTTCATATCGTCGGTATAGAACCAGAAGGGCGTTGATGCAAAATACATTGACAACCAGAATGGCGTTAATGCCATTGACTTTGTACAGTGATAGCACCCTTCTGGTTCTCAACCGGTTATGCCTTAACGCCCTTCTGGTTCTATACCGACGATATACCAGTTCATATACCACAATGTATTGCGAGGTCATAGGTTTGAATTTCCTGACTTCCGATTGACGCGGTATTTGCAACACGGAATGGGAGCTAATCGGAATATTCGCTCTGTAGAAACAGGTTGGTTTAACGGCGGCGATACGGTTTTTCGATTCCGGAAGAGATAAACCGTTTTCCACTATTTTTCTGTAGAAACATGCCGATAGAGTGACAAAAATTCGGTCCTTGAAAAAGTTTTTCAAAACCCTTGAATTTAATTGTTACAGCTGCAGTATTGTTCAATGAACTGTGAGTTAAGATGTCTAATGTGTGTGAAAAAAACATGCACAGTTTGGGATTGAATGTATTTTGGGGATTTTATTTATTTTTAGGTACTTTATTTATGCACTATCCATGGCAGCTCAATCAGTTTGTTTTCCAAGGAGATAAATGAATGACATCTAGTCACTTTTTCCAATGTCTGTTCCTGAGATTTGTTTTTCTTTGCACTTCATGAAGTCATGTGGTTAAAGTTCTGCTTGACCCTACTTAACAACATTGTAATGGCTTTTGGAAAATGGTTGATGTCTGGAAGACTCCCTTGTCCTGTTTGACAGCCCGTAAATGTTTCCACTCTGTTCATGCGAGAATGTTATTCATGTGATCGGAGTAGACAGCATAAAACATTCCTCCCACTTAAATGCTATTTGTCTGCATACCTCGTAAGTCAATGACGTCCCTGTTTCGGGCGGGATGAAGCTTACAAGAATGTTATCTTCCCATCTTGGTAATATACAGAGAACAGGAGCGATGGAGAAGAAGTCTGGAGTTTAATGATGCGGGGATGCCTATATGATGTGACGTCTCATTTGTGTTCCTCTCCCCGGTAATTGAATCATCCCGCGATACATCCTTCAGCGTCCATTAAATCAAACGTACTTGCATTCCCTCATCAAGGCATTACAGTCTCATCCTTGGGGTGTCTTCATTCTCCAGAGAAGAGCGTGAAATATCACCAAGGCCAAAGGCATGTCATTATCCCGTCTTTATCAAAATTTATTAAGAAGCCTTGCTATCGGTAACACTGTAACTGCATAACCCCTCTGCGCACACTTTCCCACTCTGTAGGGAGACTATAACTTATAAACTTTACCTGGAATGTAATCAGTGGCATTCAGTGTTTATCACAGTAAGGTGTAATCGAGGAGAGAGACAAAATAAATCTAACTTAAATAATAGAAGTACATGTAAGACTTGGCATTGATAAATGGAGATATAATGACTTCCTCCTGATTCCAGGGAACGTATAGTTTTGTGAAGTTGATGCCTTACACTATTAGTAGTAGACATTCCAGCACGTTCGTCAAATAGTATCGCGATTGCTACTACATTCATTCTGAAAGTTGACGACACTTTATACAGCCCTGATGATTTTCTGAGAATGATTTGTATCGTCGTTGTGCCAAAGACTGTGTTACATATCTGTTACATCAAATATATCTAGTCGTCTCTGATAACATCACAATTTAGAAATGATAGCCACTTGTCGCGAAGTGCGTGAGATCAACAGCCTAAAGCTGGCTCCGAGTTGACATTTCACTGTCGATTTGTGCGAATATTGGACCGGCTGACTTACGAGAACGCGAGAAGCCCTCTCATAACAAGTGCATTTAACTTACACTGCCGTGAAAGCAATCTAGCAGAGTCTGCAGTTTGGATTTTTATCATCTCCTGACGAAAAAGAGAAAGGATCAGATCCCGTTTCAGGATGAATCCTCTCATCGCTCCCGGCAACCTGATACCAGTACGGCATCGACAGCGCCTAAATCGGCCTCGTCGGGTAACCCTGGCAAACGTTGACTTTGGGTAAATATACACATCAGAATTTATCAGCACTTTTTTTCCATTTAGTTCTTGGCAATGAATGTCATTTTCATTTTACGTATCACATGAAATTGTAGCTATAAATTTGACATTGCATTACACTTTAAATTGCATCCAAGGCTAATAAAGACCACAGTGGAATTTGATAAAACTACTTTTTCTTTAAACCTAAATGAGTGGTGATTTAAGTTAATTTCCAGCTAATATTGTATTTTGAGAATTTTATCAAAATTACGTAATATGAATGAAATTCTTAATATTTGTATATACAAGTATGTAATACAAAAATATGATTTATTTCTAATTGAATATTAATCTTCTTACACAGGTTACACATACATGTTAATTTCTTTTCAAATCCTGAAATGACTTTATGTTGTAAACCTGATGTGTAAAACTGATACTGAAAAACGTAAACATAAGTTAAATGTACATGTAACTCAAAGTAATAATGAACGTGAAACATATTTTGTCACATTCACTGATTTGACACACATTTTTTTTAATTGACAGAACAAACCACCCCTCGCTAGATAAATAATTCTTGTATACACAGCAACAAATCTTTTTGTCAACACATATGTAATTCTCTGCAGGAGGGCAGATGGAATTGGAATTTATGGCATTAATATGTTTGTCTGTCCATCTGTCTGTCTGTCTGTATTTGTGTTTACATTTCCAACATGTCTGTCTGTTCCATACATGTACATGTAGTACGTGAGTACATTTCACCTTTAGATGCCACCGACCCCAGTTCCACATGGGGTCGGTGATTTATGCCCATAATATTTGCTCTGATCATATTACTATGTTAACATTTTTGTCATATACATGTATTGCTCTCAACCAAGCTGAATGAGCTGCCCCTCTGTCAACGCGGATTTTGATTACCAGAGAATTGTTGATGCGTTGCCAGGCAACCATAGTGATTGCTCTCACCTCTGGCCCTTGTTTCCATCGCAAAAACAACAATCAGGCATGTGTTACACATTACGTCTGAACTGAAAGGCTTTTGTACACTGATCTCTGCAGTTCATTCAGAAATGGTGTTTTCTTACGTGGGTTTTAAAAGCCCATGCCATAGATTATGGGATTCATTTTATATTAAGTAAGATTTAAATTGAAATGTTGCTTGATCTTGCCAACAGCAACAATTTGTTTGTTTTGAATTTACCATTATAACACTTCCATTATTGGCACATATGTCAATAAAATGTGATGTGAAGGTAATATTTCAGTAAATGCAGAATAAATATTTTGATGACATCTGCTGTAAAACCCCATTAGTATTTCTGAAAGTAGACTAATCAAAAATGGCAGAGCATTGATTTCTTATAAAATCTCTACACAAATTATCATGGTTACACTTACAAAATAGACGTGCAGGACAGTGTTAGATGAATATTGCAATGCCAGAGCCAACTTTACATGTTTAAAGACTGTGTTTTTGATTGCACACCAAATCAATTTTGCTCATATATAATTCAACTAAAAATAGATAAAATGGCAGTGTTCAAAATTTGGGATCTATATGTTGTAAAGTTGTTGTTTTTTTTAAATATAAACAACAAATCTTTTAAAATTGGGCCATTGCCCAAGTTGTATTTTGTAATAATAGTCTAGGTTTTCAGACACGAGATATATCTTTCTCCTACTCGTTTTGAATTAGGTAGAGTCCATCCATAGCGAAGATTGTATGACAATCGTGTCCAACCGCAATGGTGTGAGTTTTTGGTCTTGTAAGCTCTGATTACTAGGTATTAAGTTTTTACTACCTGGCTTTTCATCCCCAAAGCTTTTGTGAGAGGTGAATATTTATATGAATGAATGATTTTAGTGTATTTGGTGGATAGGTTTATTTCGGGGATGTGCAAATCATTGACATGGTCTGTAACTGCCAACTCTACTAAATATGGTACTTTTTTTGAGATTTCTCTCCATATGTACAAATGTTACAAGCTAAACTGGGAAACCAAGGAATTATTAAACTTTTTCCGTCATCTACCACTTCTCCAGGTTTTTGTCAAAGGTAATCCTTGGTACATCACATGAGAAAAGAACTTCTCAGGAAACATGTGTTGAAGATGATTTGATTTCGCTGTAAATACATTTTCTGTAGACTTCAGCCGAAGATATTGTGGACTTAAAACCAAGGCTAGTTTTGGTAAATAGTAAAAAATGCAATCTTGGCAGTTATATCTTTTAGATGCACCTTTGTGACTTTGCCCTGAAAATTGCTCGTTCTGAAGCCCTCCCATTTTGTAGAAATTAATGAAAATGTAATATGTCGGTGGGGAGGGGGGACCCCTGAGATTTCCCATAGGTAATGTGTATACTACTAGATGCTCTCCTTTAAATTAAACATCATAATTTGTCACTATAAACAGTTTTCAGTAGGTTTGATGTTTTTGATGTCTGGGTTGACAATAGAATTCTTTGTAAATGATTGACAAAAGTTTTGTCTGATTGACCAAAACTATACTTGGGCTTTAAATACAAAATAAAAATGTACTGAATCGTTTATCGTATATCAATGCTTTCAATGTAATATTTCCTTTTTTCTTCAAAATATCACAAATCAATGTATACATTATACATGCCAAATCATGCTCTTGTGCATTAAAGGAAATATTATTTATTGATAAAAATACATATAGATGTTAATTTCATATCACCAAGGGAAGTAAAAGCATAGAAATGATGGACCCTTTTTGTCATGTGAACTGGTTTGTCAAATAACATTTAAGAGATAAAAGCATGTTCCCATACAAATCACTCAATGTACATTCTACATGCGTTTATGAGGACACCTATTAATCACAGACACAGTACGGTCCTTTTTGACCATTTTCAGTTTGACTTGTTAAATTCCTGTTGAGTGCATTTCTTATTCATCGGTAATACATCTTGCCACATATAATTGTTTATCGGTTCCATTTATGCCATCAATCCATCCTGGGAGGCAAAATAAAAGCCATAAAAAAGCAGAAAAATGGTGTCTGAGAAGTAAGTGTGAGATTAATAAAAGTTTGCTTGTAATACCTAAAAACTGGCTTGTTTGCATTATTAACCCATTGAACCTAATTTGATTGCGATAAACCATGCATTCTCCATAGACTCCATCCCGAGATACATTGTATCTTGTACTCAGTTCTCATTGGAATAATTCCATCAACACCTTCTTTTCTTCTTAATTTCAGATGCCAGGTTTTCAGCGTAATTTGCTTTAAAAAAAAATCTTATTTACCCCTTTCATGGTGTACTGCACAGTGATGGTAGATTATGATTAGTTTCATGGTCTGCAAATTATGGTGGTGTTTTGGAGGGTTCTTCTTCTTCTTCTTCTTCTTCTTCTTCTTCTTCTTCTTCTTCTTCTTCTTCTTCTTCTTCTTTATTCAGGGATAAGAGTTTACGTAAATAAACATGTTCTCAAGAGAGGAGAGGGGGGGGGGAGGGGGTCAAATGTGACTGACACTTGTGTGGCTGTTACACATTATCCATACAAAAGTCATGTATCATCTTTGTGAAAACCTGAATACCTGCTGACCAAAGCTTACAGGGTGTGAAATTTTGCCATTACATGTACCTATTAGCTTGTGGTATTCAGGGATGTAGGGACTCTACAGAGTTTAATCAGCTGGAGAAAGCTACAGCCATGGTCTGGAATTCAGACTACCACTGCTGACATAACTTGACGGGTAAACAATTGTTTTGCACAAGTGCTTATACTAATGGATCAGGGTTATCTTTTAAGTCCCAAATTTGAATAACTGTATTTTTGTGCATATTTATTTCATCTGTGCAATTCCAGTAACCTCTGTAAATTAAGGACATTCACTTTAAAGGTAGTGCACTTTCCTCAAGGCATATCTTTATTTGGATATTATGAATTATTAAGAATACCACAGACTGAAATACAGTAATACCGTACAATGAATAACAGAGCGAAAATTTGTTGGCCTGAATCCATTTCTGGGGTATAATCTCTCGAAAGTGCTGCTGCATTTAGATGCACGTCATCTCCCTCTGAGCTAAACACAATTACTCTCGGAAAAATACAAAAGCAAGAAACAAAACCACATTTTATGCATGAGGATAATGCCCTATCAAAAAGAATTATCCTTTTCTTTGAAGTAAGATATTTTTAGGCATAGCTGTGGACTGCAGCACACAATTCCAATTAACATACGTTCTATGTGTGATTGTAAATTAGTATCTTCAAGTAAAGGGCTAACAGCACCTGGTAACAGTCTTTAATTCCAGAAGTATCCGGTCGGCATATCAATTGCGGCTTCTCATGATCGCTGGTTTCCTAGTCCATGGGCTAAAATGGCCCCTGTACTTCCTGTGTTCATAGTATTACTATGCTTGAAAGGTCAAAGGCTACATACAATATAAGTGTATTTATAATCAGTATCTTGTCATTTAATTTTATTTTGGCCTGTGGTCAAACTCTACCATACTTAACTAAAATACTAATTAAAAAAAAAGAAATTATAATAATAATCATCATAATCATCATCATCATCATCATCATCATTACTGTTATAGTTAAAAATGAGGAAATGCATTTAATATATTTTTTCTTGTACAGTATAGAGGAAGTCTATAAGAGATCATTAGGGTTGTATCCATGTTATTTCAGGAGTTGTTAATTGTTTTTATTAGCTCCATTTGAAAACTGTAAAATTACATATTTGTTTCATTATAAATTCAAGTGGGAGAATTATGAGGCATATGGATTGTTTCATTGTTTATGTAGAATTGTAAAATTACATCCTTGTGTTGAGATTCAACTTTGAAACTGACATTAGATGCCAAACAGGATATTCTCCACCCACTTACACAAACAACAGTATACAATAGCAGTATCATATGTATATCACAACATAGTATACCTAGGAGTTTTCTATTGAGTGTGTTTTGTGTATGTTCACTAATTAATGTACTGGTTTGTGGTATGTGCCATTTTGTAACATTTGGCCTCTAAGGATAGTCACCTAAATACAGAATGTTGCAAAATGCAGATAGAGATACACCCTTACCTTCGACAAAGCCTTCATGACTGTAACTCTATGTAGCTCTACAAGATGCAGTATATGTTTGTTCGTTGTACATATACACAGCCGGTCAAATCAAGCGGCGCAGGAAGCTCACGTGGATAAAAATTATTGCGTTACATATATAACATCCCGTCACATATGTTAAACGCGCGAAATCTGTAGATTACTTCAGTCATAAACGCGCATCACTTCCAACAACGATACCCGCGAAAAAAGCACGAACAGACCTTCCCAAAACGTGTGGTACCGCGCGCATAGACAAACTCATTTGCATACGTAATTGGGTCGATACGCGCGATCAACAGAAACCCGCCATGAACCTTTAGAAAACATGGCTTGACAAAGCTGTGCTCGTTTTTTCACAAATATTCATCACGGTCTTGTTGTAATGCACGAATCAATAAAACATTCTTTTGTGCTTCGGTTTTCATAGCTTATACCCTCTAAAGTGATTAATATGAAAAATATCGTGTTTGGAACGTGACCCACATTTTCTGATTTTCTGGCTAAAAAATTATGTTTTGTTAAAAGAAGTTTATTAATCAACGACCCATGAAAAAATCACTTCTTCAATTGTCTGAAATTGTGGCTGATTTTATTAAGCACAAAATTTCTACATAAAACATTTTCCGTGTCTAGTTTATTGCCTGTTTCGTTAACAGGTAACATTTTGAAAAGTTAAAGAAAAAAGCGACTTTTGTAAGGAATCTGTACATCTAAATAACAACAAAACAATCTATTTGGCAATAGCACGGTTTCATTAACCTCTATCAAGCGGCATGTGACGACAAACTCATTTCAAGCAAGCTTAACAGCAAAAAGGGATTCTGAGGTTAATGCATTATTCACATAAACATAAAAAAATCGATGTTTATTGTTAAAAAAGGGGGGAAATAGTAAAATAACCCATCATTGAAGAGACAGAGAGGCGGGTCAACCAATCCGCGCATTCCAAATAGGCGGGAAGAAAACTGTAGCGCGCGCGCGTGTCTGGAGTACGCGCATATAAGACGCGCGAGGCGGGGTTTTCAGCATCATTTAGTTCTGGATTCTGGTGTGTCAACATCTCCGTCTATATTTCGCTGACGAATTTTCTTCCAAGTTTCAGCAATGTCAAGTTCGAAGTATACTCACCTCACAGACTCGAGAAGGGCCAGATCATAGCTCTCAGCGACGCAGGCTTTTCTAATCGAGAAATTGGACGACGAATACAGCGCAGTGAACATACAGTTCGGTCATTTCCTGCAAAACGTCGTGCCCCTGGAGATGAGCAACCCAAACCAGGCCGCCCGAGACTAACTACTGAGGTTCAGGACGCGCGGATTGCTCTGATGTCAAAGCGCTCTCCTTTCAAAACAGCTCCCCATCTTCAAGCCGAATTTGGAAATGTCACCGGCAAAAATCTAGCCTTTCGACCGTCAAAGACGACTCGCCGAGGCGGGTCTACATGGGCGCGTCGCCGACTAAGCCCATGCTTCGGACAAAAACGGATGAAGCGCGTGGATTTTGCTCGTGAACATGGATCATGGAGCGCTGATTTGTGTGGGAAAAGTGCTTTGGTCAGATGAGAAGCGTTTCAATCTCTTCCAGTCTGATGGTCCAACATACGTCCGCAGACCGGATGGATGGCTCTTCGACCTCGCGTACATCAAACCGGACAGTCTCGCATGGCGGTGGGTGAATCATGGTTCTGGGATGTTTCTGTAGGTCGGGAGTCGGTGAGTTGGTCTGGTTACGAGAGAACATAAATCGACATGTATACCTCGACATTTCAGAATGCTATGCTGCCTTCTGCCCTAGTCTTCTAGGCAGCGATTTTGTTTCCAGCATGACAATGCCCCCAGTCATACTCTGGCATAAGTCCGTGATTGGATGGCAATCCAACAGTACCAATTGAGCGTGGAGAATGCCGGGGTATCGTGGATTTTCGACTCTCTCTTGGCCAGCTCAATCTCCGGATCTCAATCCTATAGAGAATCTGTGAGTCACATCGAGCATGAGCGTGAGTCCCAATGCAAGCTGGGATTCAGGCCTTATCCTACTAATTTCTCTGACTTATTCATCAAGTAAATCGATCTGGGAATCAATCCATGCTTCCGATTGAAGAAACTAGTGGATTCTATGCCCCGACGGTTGCAAGACGTTATGGCCGCAGGAGGAGGTTCTATACACTATTAAACAACCTCTGATTTGTTGCTGTAAGTTCACTGTGCTGTTTTCATCGATTATTTTCCTCTCGATTAGAATCGTTTGTTTCGCTGTTTGTTTTGGTCATCAGCGCCTAACAGTGAGAGTAACAACCAGCTTCAACTGTGACTAACTTAGTGCTGCACCACATCGCAGTCAGCAAGACACGCAAGTCCAGGGCCAGGTCAATTGGCTATAACCAAACGGCTCTTTCAGAGCCAACAACTCTTCTAGAGAGAAATATCAATAGAGTCTACTCTACCTTCCATTCATACAATTATTGTGAGTTATTTCTAGTTAGACTTACTGCAAAGATTATTTTTTCGGACTAACGTTAGACTTAACGTTAGACCTAACAAAACAGGTTAGAATAGATTAACAGAATAACGTTAGCCGGGTTGTGGGGGCGGGAACTAAAATTAATAATACTAGTGCAAATTATTTGTAACTGAGAATGATATCTATTGTTAAAACAGACGGAAATGGAGATATCGTTAGACCTAACTGTTAGTAATTTAACAATTAAAAAAATAATCCCCTCTTACGTTAGAAATAAAAAGGGAGAAATCAGACAAATAGATTTAAATCTATTCTAATAATTCAATTAAATTTTAATAGAATTTAAAGTCGTTGATGCAACTAATAAATTCGTGAATCTAATACAACGTTAGACGTATTATTGGAATCTGACTGTATAACGTTAGACTTCTATATCTAACGTTAGACTATTATTAGATCTTGAATAGTTGCTTCAAATTTTCAATGGAAATATAACTTAGTCCACCGGGATGGTGGAAGAGCGGTCACAAATTATAGATAATGCAGGTAGACTTACATTAATTAATATCCTGCTGGACAATCTAATGGGAGAAACTGGACTGGAAAAATCCACTTCATTATCAATTTGAATTGCTTCTTTCTCCACAATAAATTCTTTTTCTAATGTTATACATAACAAAAAATATCAAAGAATTTTAAACGTTACATTTTGTTTTAGATGTACTTAGCTGAGATTTATTTATTCTCAAATTGAAGCATTGTTAGTTTGTTTACAAAATTCACACTCAGTCATTGTAGCATAACCTGCATAAACTAAAACAAGGGAAAAATGTATCAACGTTACCATTTCAATAGATCTAACGTTAGTCAAAATGAAAATGTGTAGATTCAAACTGTGAGACCCCCCCCCCCCATCCCTCCCATAGCTGAACGTGAACACGTGTTTATTGGTGGGCCAATATAAAGAAGGGGTGATTATTATACTGTCGCTACGCTAACATACGCAGCCTTTGCCACAAAGTACGCGTTGTAATGCTTACAAAATGCACGTCTACTTCTGACAAAAGCCTAACTTAAAAAGTCACTTTTTTCTTTGTAACTTTTTCAAAATGTTACCTGGTTAACGAAAACAGGCAATAAAACTAGACACGGAAAACAGTGTTTTATGTAGGGAAATTTTGTGCTTAATAAATCAGGCCCACAATGTTCAGACAATTGAAGAAGCGATTTTTCATGGAGTCGTTGATAAATAAAACCTTCTTTTCAACCAAAACATAATTTTTTAGCAGAATCAGAAAAAAGCGTCACGTTCCAAACACGATGATTTCATAATTAATCACTTTTAGAGGGTATAAGCTATGAAAACCGTAAGCACAAAGAAGTGTTTTATTGATCGTGCATACAAACAGACCGTGATGAATATTGGAAAAAACAGCCACACTTTGTCAAGCCATGTTTTCTAGAAGGTTCATTGGCGCGTTTCTGTTGATCGGGCGTATCGACCCAATTACGTAATGCAAAAATGAGTTGTGTCTATGGCGCGGTACACGCGTTTTGGGAAGGTCGTTCATGGCTTATTTTCGCGGCGTATCGTTGTGGAAGGATGCGCGTTTATGACTGAAGTAATCTACAGAATTTTCGCCGTTTAACATTATGTGACGGGGATGTTATATATGTAACGCAATAAATTTTTTATCCACATGGTTCCCTGCCGCCGCTTGTTGATTGACCGGCTTGTATGTCAGTATATTATTAATGCCATGTTTAAATTTATGTTTGTGTGTGTGTGTGTGTGTGTGTGTGTATGTGTGTGTGTGTTTGTGTATGTGTGTGTCTGTATGTGTCTGTATGTGCATGTGTGTGTATGTGTGTGTGTGTGGGTCTGTATGTATGTGGCCATGTATTTGGATATTGGCATGTCTATTATCCACATTATAGCAGCGCTCACATGTGACATGTCACAATGTATACATGTAGTCGTAACTCTAAAGCCTCCAAAAAAGTTACGAAATACAAAACTAAACAACCAAACAAATCTGAAGGTGTATCTTTTGTGTTTCGTGTCTGTGGTGACTAGTCACATTAAAACTGTTGTTCTTTCAACCATGCTACCTCATAATGCGCCAATTTCAAAACACAGTCACATATGTCCTTGTGCATTCAGATTCTTTTTAAATTCTATTTTATCAGTGTTTATTTTTGGTGCATAACCATGGTGCGATTGTTGCATTGAGTTAGTAATCCCCAATTCACAGGCATTGCATTTTACATCCCACTGAACATTCTCTACACCCTCATATCTTCGATTTGAGCAGTTACTAACAGGTTTCCCTTCAGATTTTCTTGTTCCCCACATCTGAAGGAATATTTCTTTTACAAAATATCCCTGAAATCAGACGGATTATGTACATTTCACCTTGTGAGTTACAGTTCATTAACCATCATGTACTTTGCCTCCCAGACGGACGGACCTACGATACATTCTATATAACAGTTCATTGCTTCTTTTGATATTGTTGCTTTTATTATGATTTATTTTTAGATTGCTATTGAATGTTTGTGAACGAAATCAAATGTATTATGGTGTTGTGCCCAAATTTGTGAACTATGAACTTTTTATTGTGCAGTAGGTGTGCTTTCTTGTGTAACAAGTCAAATATAACATGGTGCAACACAATGTTATCTGCACTTCTGATCTATTTGTCATTGTTGTCAACAATACTTTCGCTTCCACATTATGAATATTATAAAGAAAATCTCAACCCATTTATTCTGTTGGTATCATTGATATTTGTGGATTCTTTTGAAATAGGAACAGAATTTGTACTCACAGTTAGCCAATTCTTCAATCTTTGGGCAAGTCCAAGATAACGCGCACGTTACGTATGGGACATTCAGAAACTTTAACCATCTAAAATATAATGTTAAGTTGCTTGAATTCTTTTAGTTTATCATTTATATGTATGGTATCTGGGAGAAGAATAATCATATGAAGGATGGTGACATTTGACCTTGGCAATGATATTTTACATAAGAAAATGTATCGCATTACGTATGGGACCGCAAAAAATGATGTTTTTTCAAAAAAAAATTTGAGTTGAAAACTCTCTGAAAGTATTTCAGTTAACAACTTGAAATTCAGGGTGGTGAAAGGTGCAATACTCAAGATTATTTGGGCAAAGTTTCATTTAATACTAAAAAGTACTTTTCATACAGGCACTATTTAACGTTGGAGAAGGCATGTTACGTATGGGAAAGTTACGTATGGGACATTTTGTCCCCTATTGATATAATGTGGAGATATCAATATTTACGGCTCTTTGGGCAAAATTTTTATATTTTATAGAATTAATTGAAAAACTTACACCAACAACCACTTATCCAGGTATACTTCAAAGATATCAAGTAAGAAAATGAGTATATTTTCACCAATATGGGGTCATATGGCCCATTTTACGGCTATGGATGGTATTCTTTTGAGGTCAAGGTGTCATTCAAACCTCTCTGTATTGATCCAAAATTGTTTTTGAGGTTTCTTATATGGATGAGATGGTGGTATAGGTAAACACCATCTATAAATGAGCCAAAAATTAAATTATACTTAAATTTGTGCAAAGAGGGGACAAAATTGACATAACGCTTATTCAGTAGTCCTTCAGTGTAGTCCCACATATAGCATTTCATGTATGGTTGCTTATTCTCCTAGAGGGCGGTGTTGAAGAGCAAAATTTAGGGTAGAAATGATGATCCCCATTGTTTCTTCATGACCCATAGCCAATCAAACCACTAAAAGCAGTATAATTTGAGATACAGTCAATTTATGAAGTTTTTGGTTTGTCCATTCACTTTGTGCTAAAATGTCCCATACGTAACACAATGTCCCATACGTAACAGTTTTTAATTGTCTTATAAAATAAAGGTCTAATCAAATTTTCAAAGCTTAATAGGGCATTTTACTTTCAAAATGAATAAATTAGAACATCCCAGAGTTTCATTAAATTAAGTCTTCAATTCTTGGAAAAAACTTTGAAAAACGCCCTGAATATGTTACCTATGGGACATTTCATGCTTGGACAGCACCTAATTTGCATAATCAATTAATTAATGCTCAACTCTCTATACACAATTAAACAAGATGATTAAGGGTTCATGTCCATATATGAATTAAATATTAAATGTCTTTCAGTTATTTAATATAAATTTTTTTTAATTGTCCCATACGTAATGCAAAGTTTTACATTTATACAAATTAACCCCTTAGAATTTGCATAAATTTGCATAATATGATTTTGAATACTACAGAATCAAAAACTTTAACTCTTGAGTTTCCCAATGGTATTAAATATCTTTTCATTAAATCAAGATGAAATTTTGACATCTGAGGTTATGTTATCTTGGACTTGCCCCTATATACAAATCTCATTGAGGTACTATCGGCCACCGGTTCGCCGAGAAGACAATCAGTTTAGGGACAGTGATTTTCCGTTTCAAGAAAAGGCC
>JZLH01S0615023.1:23948-39442 GCA_001188425.1 Eucidaris tribuloides
GATACTAAGACGGACAAATAGATAGATACATAGATAGAAAGATAGATAGATAGATAGATAGATAGATAGATAGATAGATAGATAGATAGATAGATAGATAGATAGATAGATAGATAGATAGATGGATGCATGGGTAGGTAAGTAGATATGGGGTGGTTAGGTAAGTAGATATGGGGTGGTTAGGTAAGTAAAACCATAGGCATAGGCAAGGGGGTATTTAAGGTGTTCAAACATCCCCTTTTTGTAGAAGGGGGATGTTTAAGACTCTTTTACAGAAAACATCCCGTTTTATGCTGAAAACACTTTCCTTTTTACCCGTGGATGCCTCAGCCGTAGGACAGGATTTTGGCTGGAAAAATTTTTGGACAGTAGTTTGGGGAAATTTTGGACCGAAGATTTGGGATGAATTTTTTTTAGCAGAACCACCTCCCCCCCCCCCAGCCCCCCACCCCCCCCCCCCCCGAGCGATTTTTCGGCGGCTGGGCTGAGCAGGAAATATGTTGGAACTAATTTGGCCGCGGATGAACATCCCCCTATTTGCAAAATCTTGCGTACGCCAATGAGTAAAATCACACAGAGTTATTACAGTATTAGCGAATGTTGTTACTACTCATAACCTGCTGCTGTGCATTTAACTTGAATATAGAAAATGAATTGCCTAACATTCGCAAAATTTATGCCGGTCATGGATCAACATAATTACAGACAAGTCCAACAAAAACCAATACCACCACAAACAACAACAACAACAACAACTTACACATGCATCATCCCCTTAATCACTGTTAAGGTGCCTGTAACTCTTCAACGTGGTATTTGCGTAAGACTAAAATTATCTACAGAGCTTGAGGGAGTGGGCAATTGGTTCATCTTTGGGGAATACGAGATGCAATTTTCGAACACAGTTGAACGAACAACTTGAATGGATTTTCCCCTTAGTTGCCGTTATCTTCTGAGAATGCACCGACAGTGGGAGGAAAGAGGTCCCAGACAGCTCGATAAGGCCCTGTTCGGTCCGTGTAAGGATGTAATAGCTTGGAGGCACGAGATGAGACGAGACATATTCTAAGTGGCTTGATGTCCCACGTGGGTTCTGGTGATAATAGGAGTTCTACCTCTGCCAGTAGTATTCGCGCAAACAGCGCCAGAGCTAAGGCACATGTTTAACCGTTTTAATGCCGTGTTCAGGCTTGAAAAGCACACAGCCATGTTATGACTCTGATAGGCATTCCATGTTTCACTTCAGTTATTGTCATAGTTCATTGTTCATGTTGTATCAAATTGGACATGCCTTTATGCTACTAAGGATCACTTGTACATTGTCGTTCATCAGTGTTGCACACAGTACTTCACAGAAGTTAGGGACAGGGCCATTTACATCCGCCCTTATTTAGTGATCAAGTGACAAGTTAAATCAATAACGTTTACTTTATATCTAATTTGCCAGTAGAGTATATTTTGGTGATGAACTGTGTATACCGTGGAGACCCTATCACAGTTTCTTTTCCAGTGTGACGTCAGTACTATCATCAGGCACTTGACAAACTTTGCAGTCAATAGTCACATCTAACGACAAGGTTCATACATTTCATTTCATTCCGGGTGGGCCGCAGTCAATTCCAACGATTCTATCGATCGGTTACATTGAGCTCACTTTACATTCAAGTAACTTGCGTCATGACCGTTTTTAAACAAAACAAGATATGATTTCAATACACCTTATTTTAAAAAAAAAGTGTATTTACGTTAATTAATGTGCATACATTTCATATGACACAGTTCAAATTATGTATGTTACACCATTCTTGTATGTTACCATAATAACGCATCTAGCATACATAATAATAATAATAACGTCTTATTTACCCAGGGTAGCCACTTCAGTTACAAAAACTGTTCTACCAGCGGGCCCTGCATAATGTAAATGTTATTATTACCCTTCTCTGTTCTAGAATGCCGAGCGCCTGGCTAGAAAGCAGAAGGTACCATTTTTAAAAGTCTTTGGTATGACCCCGGCCGGGGCTCGAACCCACGACCTTCCGGACGCACTACCACTGAGCCAACACTAAAACAATAAGAGTGAAAGGTATGTTACCATAATAACAGATCTCGCATAGTTTATACACTAAAACATTATAGTGGAAATTTGGTCAAACAAATTAAAACAGTGTCAAAATCTTATAGGGTATCATTATAACTTCTTATAACTTGTTTTACCTGTATAATATCACACTATTCATATTTGCATGGGGTGTAAATTTAAACCCAAAGATTTAATATAAACCGTAGGAAAAGGTGTAAGGTCTAATGTACCACTACATCACGTACAATTGCTACGTGTTATTATTTCGTTATTTTGACACTGTAATTTGCCATGCATGTGTGTAATTACCTGCATTCCGTTGCGTTTCTCTTAATTAATGCAAAAGGACCTCTGAATGATATTCAATACTGGCAAGAAATCGCGTTGATGTATCATGCAAACACAGGGACTGGCTTGACTAGAACTGACTTATTACGTAAACCAGTCTGAAACTGTGTTTTCCTGCACTTGCTCACACTGCAGTTTATTTTGGTCCATTATTCACCTTGCATACATTAGAACTATGTTGTTTCGTAATAAGAAATTTGTTTTATTGAATCAAAACATGGAAATATTATAACAATTTTGTTCTCTCATTACGTGATTTCATTATTTCCAATGTATCGTGCACACGTTTCTGTTTACCTAGAATAGAAGAAAGCATCAGAAAGCAAAGCCTTATGAAGAAGTATAATTCCCATGTCGGATTATCAGAATGAGTTCAGCGTCTTCATGTTAGCTCGCATTCCGAGCAAGGTGAGTATTACAACATCACGCGCCCAATCTAAATGTTCGATTAAGACCGGCAGATCATTATCCGAAACCTACACTGCAGTTGACAGATTTCCATGCTTGTCGGGTTACCGCGAACCCATATGATACTACTTGTGAAACGTGCAGATATTACCTGCTTGTTTATCTCCGAATTCCCTTCAATTAAAGGCGCAATCATAACACTTGTTCATAATGTGGCGTAAAAATATTCAGGTCATCTCCATTTGACCTAATTTCGGTGACATTAGATAGCGACCAACTTACTGCCCACGAGGCGTAAACAACTTGGGACGTTTATCCATCAAACGACGGTGTATACAAATTTATGACGTAAAAATAAATTCGTTTCATGTGTTTAGTTATATGTCTGGGTGTGACATTTACAAATTTCAGTCAACGTAAACCAGTCTGAATTCATAACTCAAATAATAATATATTTAGAAGTTACCACGATCAGACGATACAAATGATGCGGTAGAGCTGAATATTTACGCGCGAGAATCATTTGGCCGTTGTGTGACCCCTTTAGAAGTCCAAGAAGATAATTAAAGAACCGTTAAGAGTAAATTCTTGGATCCGACTTTAACATGTCAAATAGCGAAGAACTAGGCCTTGAATAACAGTTTTTTTTTCATATAACTATGGAGGTGTGATACCATCTCATAAAAATTTGACTTGCAGTTATTTCAGCTCAGATTACTAATTAACTTACTTCTTTAGATGTTTCTGTTTAATTGACCTTTGACAAAAAAGGCTAATCGTAAATATTCCAGAAAATGGTTAAAAGTTAGTATCGTTTCGTCATCAAATATCTGAACTAGGGTTAGAAAGAGTTAAAGGAGTTAAAGGTTAGTGACATGATTGGGAACACTTGAAAATGCCTCAAGAACCAAATGAGTTGAATATATACTAACTATACTCTAGCTGGAGTGGATCTCCCAGCTACAAGGATTTGTCTCTAAGTTATTTACTTAAGGAGAATCAAGCATGAATATACTAGTGTTTTTAATTTTATCGGGGCACGATAAAAATAGGACCCATAGAGAGCCACACAACAGGTTTTCCTGCCACGAGGGATATTGACATTAGTAATTGTAAAATGAGTCAGTGTTTGACTACAAGATTTTCACAGAAGAATCCTTGCATAGTTTACTTGATTCTAGAGTAGTTTCAGCCCAATTTCAGGACTACCCCCAATCATGTTATTTACCTATAACATCCACCCAATCAGATCCATGCTGATGCAGTTGATAATTTGATACAGAAGTAGATGATGCTCTTTACTTTGCAAAATAATGTAAAGCAGTGGAAAGGACGATTCCAGACTGAGAGAAAAAAAAGAAAGCTGTGAAGATGGCCTATGGTCTTCGCAGCCTTCAATCAGGTACTACCATTCAGAATATCGTGTACATGAAATGACCGATGTTAAGTTGACAAAATTCTGACAAAAGAACGCTGGTTGGCTGCCACGCCTTCTGTCTCCAGATCAGAAACGCACCAGACTGGTCAAATCACGAGAGAATTTGGAGGATTTTGTGAATCCGATCCAACTATTTTTCTCTGAACGTTTTCTCACCCTGGATAAGTTTGAGTGAGAGACAAGGAAACCATCCCTGCAGTCAACACCCGAATTTCCCCTATTCGGTGGGTTCATCTGCACAGTGTTACGGAATGCAAAGGGGATTGTTACTTTTAAAGGGCAATACTGTGAATAAAATAGATATTTCTATGCCATCTTGCTTCAGCATCTACGTGAGGCTATCATGGTCAAGCGAAAGATGAAGTTGAATAAAGGATTTCTGCTTCATGAGGAAAATACCTCATCGCACAAGCTAGCAATTTCCATATAAACATGATTGCCTGACTGTGGCTTTAACTCATTCCACACCTATTATCCTGTTTTGGCACTGCTGTACGTCCATATATCCCCATACATTAAGAAAACTTCGACTGGAAAGGAATTACAAGAGGATGAAGTAATATTCGCCATTCAGATATTCCCCTTTCCCCGTATATGGCGTGAAGAAAGTGACTCATTACCTATGAAGGTTTGCATCAAATACCTACTGGCTGTGAGAATTCTAGACATGGAGAAGATTTCTAATTTCCCCGTTGCCACTGTCCCCTTTGGGTGATACTCTGCCCCATCCCAGACATTAAATTGATATGAAAAATGATAAAGAAAAAACCTCCTATAGCTTTATTCAGATAATTCCTGTCCGGTTCGATCGAATTAATTTTGTTGAAAAGCTTGGAAACAAGATCTCTCCCTTTTGGGCTTCCCCTCGAAAAATCCCTCGTCTACTTTCTGATACGTTATGAACTTTTTAGTTTAAGATGTATGCACATTAATAATTCCAGTTGCCATGAGATCGTTAGAACTAGTGTTAAATGATATGTCGCGCCATAGATTGCGTTGTTGATCCCGTCCCGCTACCACCCACCCCACCACCTCGTTCCCTGTAACGACTCCATGCTGTTGAGTTTAGTAGCACGGTTGTACAACACTTGAATCATTGATAGTGGCTCGTTTTATTAAACGTGTTAGAAGTCGTTTACAATTCAAAAACTACAACCGTCATTTCCACTTCTCATGGCCGAGCTGTCTTTTTTGTAAAGCATAATTGTATCTAGCATGTTCTGTAATCTTGTACGGTAGTACATGTAATTACCAATATAATCAGATAATTACATAATATTCTTGATGACAGAAGAGTTTTAAAGTCAACCGAGTTTCCATATAAGGACTACCCCCCCCCCCGAAACACGGGGAGCTGTGGAACTGCACCCCTTCCCATTTTTAAAGGTGGGTCACAGATCCTTGGATTATTTTCTTGCTCCTTACATTGATTGCACCGTAAAAGGGCCTTCTTTTTCCACTCTCATCACCATTGATTTGTACATGCAGTAGACAAGGACCCAACCCCACCTTCATGCATAAAATCGTTCACAGGGACTTACGCTCGAATTTTATTTGGACCTGTGAAGATAACATAATTTATTGTCACTTGTGTGTGGAGTTAACAATGTATAGTCACAAGCCCGTGTGGTGTTTCCTTTCACGCTGCACATATTGAGGATTTACTGTTTATGTTGAAGCAGTTTGCAGCGATTTTTGCAACTAGTGACGTGTGTTAAATCTACACTGCAATCCCACCGGTGAAAATGGCAGGTTGCTGAGGTTATTTCACATTGAATAATGAATATACCCAAGATATAATATGGCCGTATGTGTACCGATTAGATCATTAAGATTTAAGTGTTAAACCGGTACTTATAATCAACGGCAGAGGAGCTCTCGATATTTCTGTGAATTATTTTCATCACTAACTAGATTCTGAAACTGAACTTGTACAATATGATAACTTGTCTTTAATTGAACTATTACAACAACAAAGATTGACACATATTTTAAATGTTCCTGTAAAGTAAACTTTTTGACATTTTGTGTCACTCTTTCAGGTCTGAAGTGCGTCAGCAGTAGATCTGCTTTCCCTACAGACGATTCTTCCTGCCATGTGTGAACAATATTTATCCACAGATTTGGGAGAAAATACGAAAACAAAACGTTTACTTTCTTTTCTTTTTACTCCCAAAACAAAAGTTTGACCTCCTGAAAAAAACAGTAAGAACTACTTGTATTCTTTACTTCTACAGCTACAGTACACTGTGGGCTAAATTCTTCTCATGTTTTGGTTTGTTTTACTTTGCTTCGATTTGTTCTGTTTTTCAGATGAACAAGAAGAGAAGAATTCGCATTTACAAGATAAACTCAAAACTACAACAGCAGCCCTTTCCCGCAGTAATTCGCAACGGAGTGAAGTGCTGTTGAGTTGGGGAGAGGGACATCTGTTGCTAGGAGACGGTAAGGGTTGTCATTCGTCCTAACAAATGTTTACAATGATATAAATTATCGTATCATATCATAATTTCAGACAATATTTCAGTCCATATAGGTGCAAGTCAGAAGCATGCATATCACGGAGAACTATATGTGTTGCGTCCATCATTTATGCAGTAGATGAGGAAACACAAATACTTTGTATATCTGGGGCAAGCCGCGACAGGTTCGATGTAAATAGATTTCAGCTAGTGTTACCAACGACTCGAACGTGCTAGTGTCGCAACACAATTATTTTCTGTATAATATGCATAACACAAAGTCTACTGCAAATATTGACATTTTGGCCAGGTGCGTGGGTAACATGCAATTTGATGTAAAATACCAACTTATCTTCGTGTCGAATTTGTTTTTTTCTCATACGTCATCATTATTTTTATATAATTTGAAATTGCAAGGGTAATTTGCTTTATCGTTGATAATAGATCGCGTTTGTGTATGCAAATTATTTCATCTACTAACGGTATGGTTTAATTTTCAACCCACTTAACTTAGCTTAAAGAATAATCATGATTTCCTTTTTAAAATAAATTACTTCAAGTCATTTTCTGACATTTATTGTTCTCAGAGTTGATAAATTGTTTTATATTGAATTGATTCAAATTCTTCTTTTGTCGTCAAGTATGAAACGGAATGGACAGTATATATTTTTGCCTTTGTTATTCTAAATTTGTTGCAAATGTAATTTCAATTAGAATTATGATTATTTCCCCTAGGAAGCCGACTCAATACAAATGTGTTTTATGATGCCTAACATGATCGTAAGAATTTTGATTGCGATGCATCGATAAAGTTGTCAAGGATAATGGAATTTGTAAGGAAGTCACGATCCAAATTATGTGCTTTTAAACAGAGTGAGGAATCTTGAATGCATAACATACGTGATAATGGTATTTCATTACATCACCTTAGAGCATTTCAAATCCTACAAAGTAATATTAAACATATCTCTGCCAGATTTGACTCAATGTCAAGTATTAACCACGACTTAATGAATGAGCGAAAGTTTATATCAGAGGTATCATTTCGGAAATGTTTCTCATCCGAAACAAACTTTCATTGAAGTATCGTGTATTACGTCAGCCACTGAAAGCAGAAAGACTCCGAGACAACAGTTTTTAAATGTTCTTGCAATATCTGCTTCTGAAACAGATGAAATTTTGGTGATGTCGAGATTAAAATAACAATCTCCGAGGAAATTCTTTTGTCCTTTTGGCAGTTTGTCTTATGTCTTGAGTAAAGTTTTTCTATGAATAATCTTGTTCTTAGGAAGTTCAATCAACTGCATATCAGTCTGCATGTATATCAATTAGATGAGGAAGATAAAGAAAAAGAGAAGGAGGAGGAGGTGGTGGTGGCAGTGGAGATGGAGGAAGAAGAAATGGAGGAGGAAGTTAAGTAAGAGGTGGAATAGTAGAAGAATGTTTCAATAACAAGTAAGCTTTTGCACAAAATTACGTGAATTGCAGTAATGTTCTTTCGTATGAAAAAAATAATTGAAACTAAACATTTCCACTTTACCACTTTACTGTATACATCAGCAAATTACAGAATTACATTGTAGAACAAATCACAAGCGACCAATCTCGCGGGTGGAATCCTCGAAGTATTGCTTAGAAACGTGATTGAGCGGGAAAGGCAATGGAAACTCTTCCCCTGGTACCGTCTGATCATGACGAATCGCTTGCCGCGTAGGTCCCCGACCTTTTACATCCGTCAAAAATGGCGTCGAGATTCAATTATATCAAGGTCTACGTCATTCATGTTATGCATCATTCGAGAATGGATTGAATGTGGCGGCATTTTTACATTGCTTCGTACTTGAAACCGACCTCCACCGAGATCCTTGAAGCAACGATTCCTAAAGCGAAAATCACATTATGGGGGCATGACCGTAGTAATGTATTTCAGTTTGTTATTCAGTGTGTTGGGCTTGTGCTGATGTGAAACAAACATGGAAAGAGAACATAGAAATATGCATTTTACGTATAGATTCTTCAACCTTATTATTCTGGTTAGGTAATAATTAGACTAGCGTTGCAACAAAATTAATTGACTTATTAAACCAGATATGTGTGCGAGTAGGATTGTTACGTATACCAAACCATTATGCAAATCGTTTGTAAAAAAAAAATGTATAATTCAATATTCCTCTTGCATTATTTGTGGAGAACAAAATCAACGTCGTAAATGTGAACCAAGATATGTAGGCCTTTATCGTAAGCAGAAAACCTGGTCAAAGACATCGCAATGAGTATTGTCATGCTTTTACCAGATATATTATTTGTTATGCCGAACTCTTCCAAGAAAAAATATCAACGCAATTAGCAGCAATGTCTTTCATCTATTGAAAGGGATTACATAAAATGTTATCTTGATATGATTTGATGTACTTAACATTAATCTTTTAGAACTACCTGTTGAAAGGGATTACATGAACCTTTATATTTGATGTACTTAACATTAATCCCTTAGAACTACCTATTGAAAGGGGTTGCATGAACCTTTATACTGATATGATTGATTTAATCCTCCTATAACCATTAATCCTTTAGAACTTTATATTGAAAGGGGTTGCT
This sequence comes from Eucidaris tribuloides, assembly GCA_001188425.1. Classification (NCBI taxonomy): domain Eukaryota; kingdom Metazoa; phylum Echinodermata; class Echinoidea; order Cidaroida; family Cidaridae; genus Eucidaris; species Eucidaris tribuloides. Next base: position 33,286 of record JZLH01S0615023.1, read on the forward strand.
TGAACCTTTATCCCGATATGATTTGATGTAAGCCCACTTATCATTAATCCTTTAGAACTATCTCTTGAAAGGGGTTACATGAACCTTTATGCTGATATGATTTGATGTAGGACTTCTTAACGTTGATCCTTTAAAACTATATCTACTGAAAGGAATTACAACAACTTACTATTAATCCTTCAGAACTATTGATTGAAAGGGGTTACATGAACCTTTATGCTGATATGATTTGAAATAGGACTTCTTATCTTTGATCCTTAAGAACTATCTATTCAAAGAGATAATATGAACCTTTATGCCGATATGATTTGATGTTCTTACCAGTAATCCTTTAAAACTATATATCTATTCAAAGAGATTATATGAACATTTAGGTCGATATGATTTGATGTAGGCCAACTTACTATTAATCTATTAGAACAATTTATTGAAAGGGATTACATGAACCTTTAGGCAAGTATGATTTTATGTAGGCCTACTTAAAATTAATCCTTTATAACTATCTCTTGAAAGGGGTTACATGGATCTTTATGCCGATATGATATTATGTACTTACAATATTTTTCAGATCCATCTTTTGAAAGAGGTTACATGAACCTTTATGCTGATATGATTTAATGCAATTCCAATTGATCCTTTCCAAGTTGGAAGATCACATCTAATGCTATAGCGTTTGTTTGTTTGTTCATTTGTTTGTTTGTTTGTTTGTTTGTAGTGATAATACAATTTATGAAAGGGATTTATCCCTATCAGCCACTGATATTGGACGTAGTTGCAAAGAAAGCATTCAAACATGCAATTCTTCAGCTCTATAATGTTTATCACTAAAGGTCATGGAATGTCCCTCATTTGATCGATTTAGAGCTTTCGCTAGATACGCATTTTTGTGTGTAACTCTGCGACAATCTCGGTTTCACCAATTTCGATGTTTGATAAACATATAGAAAGAAATATATTTTGGAAGAAAATATGAATATTGTAATTTTTACTACATGTGAAGGTCATAAAACGTTTGATTTTTGAAGACAGTTCACTGCCATACTTTATATCATAATTACGATATTGGCACTTTCCTTACCTTTGGTTGTCAGATTTTGTAAACGTGCTACTTGAGGATGTGCAGTAGAGGTTGTCGTGGTGGTGGTGGTGGGATGGTGGGGTGGTCGTCATCGTGGTAGTAGTATAGTAGTAGTAGTAGTAGTAGTAGTAGTAGTTGTTGTTGTGTACTTGTTGTTTGTACTTATCCTTCTTTTTATAATGATCATAATCCTCTTCTTGATGTTGTTATTCTTGTTGTATGTATTAGCAGTTGTGATTTTTGTTATCATTGATGTGATATTATAGGCCTAATGACAGAGACTGAATGTGTATTTAGTTTTAAACAGCACGGTTTATCTGAAACTTACCTAGCGTTTTCACGGTTTTCACTTCGGTGAATCGTTTCTTGTTGTCTTGTCGATTCAGTGGATGGAATGTGAAGATAGAAGTCCTGATCCGCCTCAAGACTGGTTTGGTCACTTGCGGGGCACCTTCACCTGACGAGCACTGGTTGTATGTACTTGCTGCTGTAGGCGACACAGGTGCCCCTTTGGCGCCCTTGGCGTGGTCTCCCGTGCGGTAGATGTCCGATAGGCGCCGCTTGGTCCCGTTAGTGTGTGGTTGGTAGTGATCCCGAGAATGGTCTTGGGTATGAAACGGCGTCGACGATCGGCGAAATTGGACTCCTCGTCTTGAAACGACGTAAATTCTTCCGTATACGACCACCATTACGAGGAGAGGGATATAGAATGATCCTAAAGCCGAATAGATGACGTAAAACTTGTCCATGTCGTAGTGACACTGAAATGGCGAACGGGGTCCGTGTCTGGGGGCCAGCCGAGTAGGGGTGGGCAGGCGATCACGAACGATGTCACCCACACCAGGGTGATCATGACGACCGCTCGTCGGAAAGTTTGTTTTCGGACATAACGAAGTGGTGATGAGATGGATCGACATCGGTTTAATCCAATCGTACAAAGATGAAGAATGGACGCGGTACATCCCGCGACATCCGTGAAGATGAACAAATCACAGACTTTTGGTCCTAGATCCCACCGTCCTCCGGATAACTCCACTCGCATCGACAGCGGGAGGACCAACATCGCTATTGACAGGTCAGCCACGGCCAACGAGGCAAAGAAAAAGTTTTCAAATGTGCGAAGCTTCTTCTCTAAACAAACGGCAAGCACAACTAATGAATTCCCTATCACAGTTAGAGCGATCATGGAACACAAGATAACTCCTTCTAAGATCAGTTCTGCCGTTTGTAGTTTGGTCCACTCGTCCTTACTGCTGTTACTGGTCATCACCGTTGAGGTGTCCATGGTATACAAGGCATCTGTGTACAATGTCCCGGTCTCCTGCACGGCATACTGGGAGAGATTCATGGTGGTTCGTTATCAAGGTCGGTTGCAGAGCCGATGTACCACTGTAGCTCATTAATGTCAACTAGAACCTAGAGACTCAAATAGTCATCATTATAATCTCATTTAAAAAAAAACATGTGAAGAAAGCACATTGTAAAATTTCTGTTGAGTTAACAGTTTCATCCAATATTCCTCCTAGATCATGTAAACTTCAAAATCATTGAACAATATCCATTGCTTAACGATTAAGACAGCATGTTCGATGAAAAGCTGGAATCAGTCTAACCATTCTGACCGAAGCGAACCTGTCTCATGTTCAATTCTAGCGATGAGCTGCAGCTGGAGTCTCATGTTTTGTGGTCACGCTGTTTAGCCATCCAATGCCTCTGGAAAATTGAATGTGCGAAGTGAGATTCGTGCGATACGATATCCAGGGTTCGGGAATTTAATTTCTCTCAATGGTCACATCGTATGGTTGCTGGCAATAGAAAAGACGCCCTCTTGTGGGAATCGGAGAACAGTCGTGTCTGTCCCAGGTCTGGCGGATCAAAGCGCACGGGGAAGGGGGGGGGAGGGTGGAGAAATGGCCGTATAAGCCAATCCAAACCAGAGATTGGTTTCTTCTTGTTTTATCACCCATCGTGAAATTGTGCACTACAAAGCCATAGTGGCGGGATTTAATGCTTAACATTTCTGTGTCAGCTGATGTACAAAACAACAAATACTTAATACAAATCGCATAAAAACAGACCATATTACCCACACGTTTATGATTAACCATAATTATTTGAGGGAAACACGCTGTAAATTCATGAAAGTACAATTTTTTGCGTTCTAAGGCAGTGTACGGTTATATTACACCTTCTCATTTTCACAATGATTGGCTGGAGGGATGTAGACGTTTACCTGTCTAGTGTTAAAATACATTAAAATAGAAATGTAAATAGCTCTCATTGTTCATATTTAGAATGCACAATTTTATACAGATTTACAAGGAATTCGTTGTGAACAATGCAATAATGTTTGATAATTAGCAAAGCAAATAATTTCTCAATACAAGTCCATATCAACTCTTAAGATAATTATAAGGTGCACAATCAAGTGTTTAAAACAAATGCTATATATATAGAAAAAGTGACGAATTGGTTATGTTATCTTTTATTTTTTTTTTTTTTACGAATACGAATTAGGCTGATAAGACTCCACGAGCAACTTGACACAATGTGTTAATGTTTGATGGGTGGGGGCGCTCGACGTATTGAGGATGTGAGTGTTCCATGTATAGGCCTATTTTGCAACCCAAATAGGCAGTCTACAGGGTGTTAACCCCTACGCTGAGTGCTAAATGGGATATCGATGGTATTCTCTATATAATCCATTTGGATATGCCAATTACTATGTTGTCAGATATAGTTAACAAATACGTCTTGTTCTCTTAATGTTTAATCTGTCCCTCCATTATGTTGAGCATGTCCGTGATTGTTCGTTCTTTCACCAACAATATTGTCAAAATGTCGTTTTGTCCATACGGACTCGATTAATTCTTTTGTTTAAATGCAATCCTACAAATCTCCTCCCGTTAATGTAACTCTGTCCCATTCATCTGAATTTTCTTGAATCCAATATTTTTGTCTATTTTCTTGTGTTTTGCCTTAAATGGATTTAACGTAATCAGTGATTGAGGAGTTGGACAATAAAAATAAAAAGAATTATAGTTTCGTGGCTATAAAATAAAGATTGTTTTTACTACGAAAGAAACTCGTTTTGTTGGACATCGAATTGGTCAATATCTGACGAATAATCCTTGGAAAATTATGATCTGTCTTCACCTGTTACATCAACCTAGACAACTCGATAGAGTCATCAGTCATCTAACCACAAAATTTTTGTTGTTTGGATTATTTGTGGGGATGGTTACCATTAAGTTAATGGATTTATCAAATATTCATGTGCTTTGCCTGTAGACTGCTTTGTTACAATTATGAGCACACGTGATGCATAAGGCACGTTAAATGTTTATCCATACCGTGTAAGTGCCAGGGCAGTATACCTTTCCGACGTTTTGTATTCCAGTATATTTTTTTTTCAATCAAGCCCTGTTATGTGGATCAGATATCAAAGTTTGTCAAAGTTTGACTTTTTTAATCGAAGCTCCGCAGTTATCACCGAGGTTTATAGCTTATCAACCAGCTACACTAATAATTTATACATGTATACATACACACTGTGACATCTAGGACAAAACTTACAACATCATCAGGTAGGTCGCGAGCGGGCGCTGTTACACCTTGTTCCCAGAGATTGAACCAAACACACACTTCAGGACAGAAACAACCATTTCACTGGTTATTCTCTGAAAACTGAAATATGAGTAATCAACTCGTACCAACGTATATATGAATGCATAGTTACAGAGTGAATTGCGAGTAAATGTTACTGGATTTCACCTATTATAGTGTGCATAGTAGTATCCATAAAAGAAGAATTAGCATATACAACTTCATCACAGCAAACAAACACATTCATTCATTAATATATCCATGATGTGCACACATCCATGAAAGAGATTGATTGTGACGCCACGTATCCAGGTGTCAACAGGCATGAGATGGCAGGAAATGAATGCATGGCTTACGTAATATACGCCGGTATACCACAGTTATCTGCCCGTTGTGACGTCATATAAGATAATACGCAGGTAAACGAATTCTTTTCACAACAGGTATTTTGCTGTTGGTAGGGTTTTACATGGTAATAAAATTGCATATGTTGATTTCGACTTCTTGCAGTTTACAGAGTAAAAAAAACAAAAAAACTAGAAACCCCTTCTTACTTATGTACAATAAAGCTGTATACCTTGTTAATGATATGTGTGTCTATCCAGCAGCACAAACGCCACGCTCACAATTCAAACAAGGCGAATAGAGTCATTGGCTGATGAATATGCATGATATCCGTGGCAATTTTTGATTCATAATGTAAATACAGGTAGATTCTTTTTTGTATGTCTATTGTACCTGTCTATTCGTATCATTTGTGTCAAGTCATGTTTGCATGTACACGTAACTGTATCATTAACATATCTATTTGTATTGTAGTAACACCCATCTTCGTGGTCTTAGTTGTTTTTGTTACCTTTATATGATTTATGTATATATATTAATGTGATCAAAATATCAAAATATATCGCATGTTGATGAGTTAATAAAACATACATGCATGATGTGCACGCATTCATGAAAGGGATTAGAATGTCATCAGACTTTAGATGTCAGGGAATGAATGCCTGGCTTACGTAATGTACTCCGGTAAGTTTTCTTCCAACAGCAGTAATTGGCATGTTATTGGGGTTTTGCATGGTATTGACTTAAATATGATGCCGATGGCGTTTTTTAATTTAAAGAGTAACGTAAATCAAGAGGTTCCATCATAGTTGTGTACCACAAATTCCTTTAACTTGTTGATACAATCTGCATCTATTCAGAAACACAAAGGCCACGGTCACATAACCTCATCACAGCAAACAAACACATTCGTTCATTAATATCCATGATGTGCACACATCCATGAAAGAGATTGTGACGCCACATATCCAGGTGTCAACAGGCACGAGATGGCAGGGAATGAATGCATGGCTTACGTAATATACGCCGGTAAAAGATAGGATGTCTTTTACAACAGTTATTTGCCCGTTGTAAAAGTTTTGCGTTCTTGCTTGAACTTGATGTTTGTGGCCTATTTATGAAGATGAA
>JZLH01S0615048.1:0-19244 GCA_001188425.1 Eucidaris tribuloides
TTACCAATCCCCGGGTCCGGAGTGCGCCTAAGAATCCCAGATTCCTTCCTTCATCTGTACGACAAGTAACATTCCACTTCCAACCACCATCAACATCTGCATCACCACTCCTCATGACTAATACATTAAGATTGAATGTAATAATGAAAGTATATTTTCTTATAAAATGGCAAGAATACAACTCTTTTTATTTAGACACAAACGTGACAAGTCACACTTTTGTTTTTTGTACAAGTCTCTACATGTATTCTTATGTAGTAGCCAGCAAATACATAAAATAGTCTTAAAGTTTGTTTGCAGGTAATTATACCTCAAACACCGGTTTGCTAAACAGCAGAAAAATATATTTTGAAATATTTGTATAAGAATGGTCATGCCGCATTGTTATAATTATCAATATATCATATCTATGCAAATTTGTCCGTCCATGACTGACCTACAAAATGCATGCTAGTGAGCAGGAGCCCAAAGGAAACTGTAGCAGAGTGACAGAATCTGTTATTTTGGCACGAGTTGGATAATATTTGTGCAGAAGCTTCACGAAAATTCGTGTAGTAACTACTGATGGGACAATAGTTAGACGAAAATTCGGGTCGAGGTCCTTTCAAACAATAAGATTATTTCAGATGAGACTAAAACGATTTTAGTCATAACTTGAAACTAAATTTAGTCATTTTTGTTCTTTCCATTTCTTCCACATGAATTTGCATAAAAATGTTTACGAATATTGTCCGAAAATTTTACATCGTTTTTGCTGAAATTTTGCGCTTTGAATTTCCTTGGGTGGAGGGAAGAGGCACAGTGCCCACTTTCCTCCCCTCCCCGTCCCATACCCCACTGGGTTTAGGTTGTTAAGTGAAACTTCATGGTAACTGTATGGCGATATCGCGTCATTGTACTACACACACTAAGAAATTAGGGAGTAATTGGGGTGTAGAAATTGATACAATAGTAACACCCTAGAAATTTTACACCTTTAGGGGTGTAGAATTACAATATGCACCTCAAGGGTGTAAAATTATACCCCATAGGATGTAAAATGTAAGAATTACACCCTATAGGGTGTAAAATTACTCCTAACAGGATTTAAATTACACCCTATAGGAGTTAATTTACACCCTATAGGATGTTGCTATTGTATCAAGTTTTACACCCCAATTACTCCTTTATTTCTTAGTGTGCATGTACCTATATCCTTTACTCTTCCCTAGGGGTAACGACTTTCGCCCAGCCTACAAGAACATTCGCCTGTTACGGTCCCTAGCTCCATCGGATACACCATGGCTTTTTATCACCGGAACTGTGAACAACAACTTGAAGGATGCAATTTTGAAGGAGGCCGGTGTGGAAGAAACACAAAACGTTTTCAAATTGCCAGACAGGCCCAATGTATATTTAAAATTTATTGACAAGGCGTCTGGTATAGCAGACGAGGACTTGGGATGGCTCGTATCGTTTCTTACAGAAAAGGGCAAAAATGCACCCAAAACGATCATTTACTGCCAAACGATACGAGCCATCACCAAGTCCTACTTAAAGCTTAAAAGTGTTTTGCCATTTAGTGGCTATTCCACAGATAATCCGTCCGTCGATGACAGACTAGTTGACATGTATCACAGTGGTCTGACAGAGGAGACTAAACAACATGTTAGAGAAAAATTCAAAGAAGAAGGAGGTACAAGGGTTTTAGTAGCAAGTATTGCTTTCGGATTAGGGGTTCAGGTTGACGATGTGGAGTACGTTGTTCATATGGGACCTAGTAAAGATGTGCTTGCCTATTGGCAAGAAGTTGGAAGGTGTGCCAGAGATGGCAGGCCTGGGCAAGCACATCTTTACATAACACCTAGTAGTAAGCACAAGGGAAGAATTGACGATAACATGATTCAACTCTGTAATGATTTCTCTACAGGTGAATCATGTTATCGTCAATTAATTCTCAGACATTTTGTGCTGTCTGGCATGAAGGAATATGCAGTTTGCAGAAAAAACTGCAGCAAAAAATGCACCGACTGCAAATGCGAAGCATGCAGCTGTTGCGATGTATGCCGCAACAGCTGTGTGTGTCGCATTCAGCCGACAAGTTAAAGATTGTCTTTTTGATTTGCACCCAGTTATATTTTGGTGAGATTTTGATGTAAATGAAGAAAGGTACATAAATGTACAATTTCCAAATTCTGAAATTATTCGCTGTAACGTATTTCCAATGTAAGCAAAAACTCATTTTAAGTTGGGTCGTTGCTCAAGTTGTATTGTATTTGTACTGTCAAGGTTTTATGATTTATGATTTATCACGTTATATCGACTGGTGCAAATCATGAATACAATCTTTAAATCCCAACTATAGCTTTGGTTGATCAGATTTTTTTTTTATTGAATCTTTCACATTGTCATGCCTAAACATCATAAAACAACATCACACTTCCTGATTTTTTTCCCATAAGGATATAAAGTAATTTAGTGTTTTTCATTCATCGCCAAGCTGATAAATCACCATATTTATACATTTACATACTATAGAGTATTTCGGTTATGTCTCCACAGTTCCAAATCAATTCAGTTACATTAAAATGCTCTATTCATGTATTTACCCAATCTGCTCACAAGATTTTAAATTGCTATATTAATGGGCTTCAAGCCATTGGCTAACATTTACCACTTTTTTAAAAAAAATCTGAGCTACCTGATTCCCAATGCTTCAAGTGTCTTTGAATAAGGTCTAAAAATGAGGCCCTGAAAAATTGTATTTCAAAATGATTATTTTGTGCTTAAAAAAAATGAAAATCGTAAGTTGACTGGATTCACCTGCCCATTTCTTCCCATAGACTTACTGTGTATAGATCTAGGCTAGTTTTTACTCGCCCCGAGTATTAATTGTTTATTCATTCGTATCTTGCCAGTGGAAGCATAAATTTCCAAACTTTTGGATTCTAGGGTGTTTATTTGTCCAGTTGAACACTACTTTTGTGCTCAGATGTCAAAGTTTGACAATTCTTTTTAAATTGAAGCATCACTTTATTAGCCTAACACTTTAAATTAGATGTATACAAAGCTCCACGACCTTTGCCCCTTCAACTTAAGTTCATCGGTGCCTTGTAATACCTATACTTCACCCAAGTTACACCAAAATCCGAACGAGGAAAAGATAGAGATGTTCATGATGATGGTATATTCATCTCCATCATGTTCATAGCCAAATCATTGTCTCTGCGGGCTGCATGAAGCCACTTTTGTTTTTAAGTGTCAGTATTTGTTAAATGTGAAATGTAAAAACCAGCGTTTCTAAAAGTCAATGAGCATTGAAATGTTGTATTTTGACGACGAGGATGAGAACTTGTAAAGTCAAGGTCTCTTAAAATTTGTACTCAAATACCGATCAACACTTTCGGACTCGTTGTCTAATATCCACATATTAGTTCCATACGTGAAACATTAGATAAACAATTCGTCTATTACTGCCCCGAATAACTCACGTTCTGAAAAACTTCCATGTTGTAGAATTATGTGAAAATGGGAAAGCTACTGGGCCCCACATATTTGGCCATATGAAATCGACATACAGACTCATAGATGATCTTTAATCAAGTCACAATAAAACATTAAGAACAATTTTCAGTATGATGTTGTTTCTGTGATGTCTTAGATAACAATACGAAGTTTTATGAGGGATTGGTGAAAACATTGTCTGATCGAGTTAAACTATACTTGGTTTCTAAAATATATCATCTATGCATATTCCTTCATCAGACTTGTACATGTAGACATTTTTCTTTCAAGTATTTAACCTGCATACATGTACACCAAAATCACATTTAAGCTGTATACATTGATACCAATCATGCCATACATGTACCTTTCTTTCAAATTTAATTACAATCTTTCAAACATTACTAAAGTTTTCGCACAGAAACCGGCCAAAAAACTATTTTCGCATTTAATGAGCTAATGAAAGCTAATGAACTTTGAGCTATAGGCCTACACTCCATAATCAAACTTGGGTTGTATTTTGATATCATGTACCTTCATATCATATTTCATGAAAATTTGTTATAGTTATGGAACAGAAATATACTATTTCCAAATTTAATAAGCGATGACCTTTGACCTTTGAGCTACATACTCCGAAATCGATCTTGGGTCTTTTTTTTTTAGATCATGTACCTTCATATCAAATTTCATGAAAATTTGTCAAACATTACTAAAGTTATATACAGAAATATTTCCAAATTCAATGAGCGATGACCTTAGACCTTTGAGCTACATACTCCGAAATCGATCTTGGGCTGTATTTTGATATCATGTACCTTCATACCAAATCTTATGAAAATCTGTTGAAAATTACTTAAGTTATCCAACGGAAGCCAGATACATAGCTTTTGGGGCGATGACCTTAGACCTTTGAGCTACATACTCCGAAATCGATCTTGGGCTGTATTTTGATATCATGTACCTTCATACCAAATCTTATGAAACTCCGTCAAACATTACTGCAGTTATTGAACGGAAACCGGTTAAAATTGCTATTTTGGCATTTAATGAGTTAGGAGCTTTGATCTTTGAGCTTCACGCACTGAAATCGAGTTTGCAACTTTACCCAGATAATTGTTATTTGCCGTAACTTTGCTTGTGACTTGGGTATCCATTATTAGGTGTAATCACCACCACCCCAACCGTTGATGTTTATCGCTGTGTTAGTCTCCTCTGCAGACATTAAAGAAGAATGGCAGGCAGAACTAACATGTTTTCGAAGAATACCGAAAAATATGGAGAACAAACTGTAAATGTTATTTTTATCTTGTGACAGTGTGGAAAACTCCTTATTGGTTTTGTACATACAAACGTTAATTGCATAATTTTTCATCATTTCTCATTTTTCTAGAAGTAACGAATGTAAAAGTTATCCGGTTAGTTGTTTTATAAGTGCATTTCAATTAATCTTTTAAGTAACATGTGAACAACTAGCAGGAATGATGGAGCTAGGGACCGTAACAGGCGAATGTTCTTGTAGGCTGGGCGAAAGTCGTTACCACTCGGAAAGAGGAATACTTGATGAAAAATTGTGCACAAATACAGTGGGACGTTCTCCACACTCTCATTACAGAACGTGGAAATTGTAGAATTTTCGATAATAAGAAATAAATGAAATGTGAAAAAAACACATAAATAAATCGCACGGCGTCGTATATCAAAATCCGTCAAACATTACTTCACACTTTACACGCTGAATTTATTCCGAATTCATAATAATGACAATTGTTCTTTTCGTATTTTATTAGAATTTATCTTTCCTTATTGCGGAATTGAAAATGGTAATTTTTTTCTATAGATGTTATTTAAGTACGTTTTAGTGTCTCCTAAACAAAGGTGAAGGATAAAAATAATGATTACGATTGTTAAATTTAATTGTACGATTGTGCAAAATTGCAACATTTGCGTGCAAAGGGTTAAGATATTGAACGGAAACGGGCTAAATCGCTCCTTTCGCATTAAATGAACTATGACTTCTGACCTTTGATCTATACTCAAAAACCGAACTTCGGCTGTATTTTGACAACTGTCATACCAAATTTCCTTAAAATCCGTGAAACATTACAAAAGTTATGGAACGAAAACCAGTTAAATGGCTCTTTTCGTATTTAATGAGCTATAACTCCTGATCTTTAATGTACACACTCCGAAATAGAACTTCGGGTATTTTTTGGCATAACTGTCACGCCGAATTTCGTTAAAATCCGCGAAATATTACAGAAGTTATCGAACGGGATTCAGTGTTACATTGTTTCATCTCCTTTACATAATACACATGAACGTCTGCCCTTCATTCTTCTTTAAGTAAGGTACAATCACGTGTGGAATAGCCCCTAAGGCAATAACACCATTCTTAAAGTATTATTAATGTAAAACGATATTATTCATTTTTTCTACACAGTAAAACTGCTGTTTACAATACTTTACACAACTGCACAGCAAGAACAGCGGTCTTATTATCACATCAGTCGGTGTTGTGAGAGGACAGCACCAAGCATTTTACACCAGTGTTAAATTCATGGTGTTAGTTTTTCACCCATTGGTGTCAGTTCATCACCCATTGGTGTTATTCTGTTAGTTATATCAACAATATTTGGTGTTATATTCAAACTCCATGGTGTATTTTTCTTCCCTGCTGGTGCGGTCCTGTTACAACACCGACTGACGTTGTTTGGCGTAGTTTGTACAGTGTGTTACCGTTGTTTAAGCCTGTCACTCTAAGAAACTTATTTGAATGTTATAAACAACCATGATTCTGGAATCCGTCTTTTAAAGATTGTGTCAGGGTTGTGGAAGCCCATTACTTCCCTTCATTATCAATACCAAACAGTATTTTAGTACTTACAAATAGTGTATTGAAAGTTTGAGATCCATACGCCAAAAAATTGTTATTTTATGAGAACAACTAATAACGATATGTTACCAGAATGGTGTTCTTTCCGTGAATTTAAATGTTGCTCAAATTGTGAATCACAGTTACGTGTACCGTCGCAAGACCAGCCGAGCGCACTGATTGGTTAAACGGGTAAACTCCGCGCGACCTTCGGCTTACGGCTGATTGGACAATTTTGGAACGGCCCGTGCACGCTGACGTCACGGTTGTTTTTTTTTTAACGCCAGAGTCATTTGAAAAAGGACGAAGTTTAACCGTCCAGTTTTTCACCAAAACTCAATATTTTACCCCAAGTCTCTATGAGAGGTGTTTATTTATATTAATCTTCCCATTGGATATAAATCAGCTGATTTCATTCATTTAGATGTTTTTGACGGGCAAATCAATGACACAATCTTTAAACAGCGTTGTTCAAATACACACTGAGTGTGTGAAAGGCGTATTTAGCAATTTAACATTCACTTTTTACACAGTTACAGGAAAGAAATAGTTAGAAATATATATGTTTGGATTATTGACACTTAATGTTTCGAAATTGGACACACGAAGCACTTACAAATGGTCTGTTAAACATTTGAGATCCATATGTCATGACCTTGTTGTTTTACATTGTGAATGATTAAGCTGGATTCATTCATTTTTTCCCGTTTTGGGCGTGCAAATCCTGAACTCAATCTTTAAAAAAGGTGTGCGTAAACTGTTAATAACGTGCCAAATTTCCTTGCAAATGACAAATATGTACAATATGCAATGTTCTTATACATGATATATTTTGTACTCTATTGTTAGGAAAATTGACCAAATCGTGAATACTGAAATACTTCTGTTGAAGTAAGCCTGTAAGCACATGATCTACAGTGGATATGGTGTTATACACATGTCATTCCTGATAGGCCCAATACTGTGTTCAAATTTCTCGTACGTGGCTAATATGGTACAATGAGCTATATAGAACTTGACTGACGTTTACAGTTACACATATTTTTCTGGAGCTCTAAATGTCTCCAAACGTTTTGATAGAAGATCGTTTTGTGTGAAACACAATATTGTATTCGTCATTATAAATATTGTATGTATGTTAGTTATAACTGGGGTCACATAGTCGTTATGTCCCTACATGACAAAATCTGGGGAAGGGGTACTCGCATTTGGGTAGGATGGTATGTGTGGCTGAGGCCCGGGCTGAGGTAGGCCCTATCCCCCTGAAAATTATCTGGCTTACTGCCCATTATTAGGGACTGTCATTAAACCATAAGCCTCCGGTTCAAATCATCTTGTATACATTAATTATCAATTTGACATATATCTTATATGCAAAAAGGTCAAGGACTTTTGTCTATATTGGATAATTCTCGCAAACTGCATAGCTTATAAGTATTGTTTACACCTGGCTTATCCCTGCACGGGTGTTAATCCTTTTTGACACTACTTGCTGTACAATTAACAAGTATGAAGGTTGTTTCACCAGAATTAATTAACATGACAGATTTTGGTTTCGTGACATTATTCAGAAAGATCAATACTCCAACTGTTCGCTTCCGTCTAATCGTTATTCAGGAGGATACACGCTTTGGATTTACGAACTCTATTTCATTTCCGGATTTACTTGCCCCGTTCGCAACAACAAACATCACCCATAAAGTATATGACCTAGTTTCCACAGGGGCGTAGGCTGGTTTGGGCATGGTGAGGTGCACATCTTGCGGAGGTGGAACTAACTTGGTGTGGGGAGGTCCCGGGGGAGGGGCACATCTTAGGGAGGTGGAACTAAAGTTGAGAAAATCAGACGTTGAAAGCAGGAAAGGTGGTGACAATTTCTCTTTGTTTGCCAGGGGCGGAACTCCTTTGGCTCTGCGGGGGGGGGGGGTTGCATGTGCACTCAGTGCGCCCCCAGCCTACGCCCTTGTTCCATGCAGTAGGTGAATGTACAACCACAACTACACGATCACTGAATTATTATTATTCAAATAAACTGCACTACCGTAAGCACGTTCACTGGATTCGAATTTTGCGCACACGTTAAAGTGATACGCTAACATTGTGGAGCTTCAATTTAAAAACTTGTCAAATTTTGATATCTGAACTACATAGTAGTGTTCATATGGACAAATAAATACCCTAGAATTGAAAAAAAAAGTTTGGAAGGTTACACTGTCAATTTCAAGTTATGCATGAATAAACAATTAAAACTCGGGGCGAGTTTAAATATCGTAGGTGTACACAAGTCTACGGGAGGAAATGGGCAAGTGAATTCGATCAACTTACGAATTTCACTTTTTAAAGCATTAAATAATCGTTTTGAAATACAATTTTCAGGACGTCATTTTTAGACCTTATTAAAGAAAATGGTAGCCTGGGGAATCATGTAGCTCAAATTTTTTTAACTGTGGTAAATGTTAGCCAATACCTTTAAACTAATCTTACTGTCAGAACGGATTCGTGAACCATCTAGTGAAAACCTGCCAGGCTTAATATCTACTGATGGGGCCAAATACTCGACGCATTTGAACGATTTTTCAAGCAATTTGTGTTACGGTGGACTTTACCAAATTCAAACTGAGTGTCGGAAACCTAGACTGTTGTTATAAATTACAGCCTGAGTGGCCCAATTTCAATTAAACGTTTGAATCCACCATTTCTCATACTGGGTTCCTATGATCCTTTCTGCAGTTGGATCAAATCGCAGACAACTGTTGGGTGCCCAAATTCAAAAAATAATCTTTAAAGGCATCATCTAGCAAATGTTTCCAATAAAAAAAATCACAGCTGTATGATCATCCAGTTTCAAACTACTAGTGTCTCTGGTAACATAAGTCCGGGAAATGTTGCATTCCAAAACGATCATTCACTGGAATCAATGATTTCTAGTCCCCCCCCCCACCCTCAGATTGAGAACTATCATGAATTTTTGTCACCACGACATTATGTCATGTCGCGATATTATGTGTACAACAGTCTGTTTGAGCAAAGTTTTGTGTTCTAGGGTGTTTATAAGACGAGTAACCCTTCCCCGGGCACAATGCATACATCAATATTAGTCTAATCAAGTTATGGTAATTGAGAAATTCTGTTCTCTATTTCGTACTCTTCACTTAGAGTTAACAATTTGTTCTTCAAATTTTCCGGTTTTCGAATCTGCTCACATTTGTAACGAAAATGTGGAACTGATTGTAACTTGCGACCGGGTTTTTCCTCAAACAAGTTATCTGTGGCAAAATCGGCAAGAAATTTTGCCACGTCTTCTTTGTAGGCTTCGAAACGACGCGTAGCTGACTTAGAAGAACTTGATATTGGCCTATTTGAGTCCGCAAAGTTTTTGTGGAAGATTTCATCAAGCTGTCTCCCGAGTGAGCCGGAGACCTGGCCGGCTCGGTGAACAGCACCTTCCGTGTACCGACCTCTGCTGTGTCTTAGTGTCTCTGTGAAGCAATTAACACAATACATTACATAATTTACACAATGGTTGTACATCCCCCTCATAATTTACTTTGATGTGCCCTACTGTGTAAATACACCCCTTTAAACGACATAGCTGCCCACCACTGCGAGAAATTTGTGCTATCATAACATAATACTGTGTTACACCTTGACTAATTTTACTGCAAACCTGACATAATTTCCTCACTTAGACGAATCTGTGATCCATGTATCCGTTCTGATCGTATCTAGATCTAGAAAGCGTATGGGGTATAACTATACACGCGCAAAGCTGTACACTCTATGCTGTTATCTTACTCGTCTCCAGTCATGAGATATGGGCGAAACACGTTTTTTTTTCCTGACATCACAACAATTTGACTTTAAAATATTGATGTATGAAATCACATCTATCTATCTATCAAGAAAAAGTAGGGTCATCTTTCATTCTGGAGACTTATGACAGTTTTTATTCTTCACGTTTTGGGGACTTGTATTCGTTATTTAGGTCCAGATGGTTGGAAACGGTTCCAAATGATGAGGAAATCACTGAAACATCAATAGCTATCGAAACAAATGTAATTTTTGCTCTGAAAAGGGACGCGCGGGGAAAACGCGCGCGCACTAAATATGTGCACCAAATGACCTCAAACGTATAGTGCTCCTAATAAGAAATATATTAGGAGATTCCCCCCCCCCCTTTTTCTCGCCAATCGTGGCGTGCGTGCACACCTGACCTTATGTGTGTAAATTTGGTGATCAAATTAACCCAGTCATCACATATTGACCCCCCCCCTAAAAAAAAAAAATAAATAAATAAAAAAATCGATTTTTATAAATGACGTCCTTAGACGTCGCAAACTATTTGCCATGCTGACATGCTGTTGCGTGGCGAGGTCTTGACATGCAACACAACTGAACCAATTAATAAGATTATTGCTTATGTCGTTGTTAAGATATTGTGTGAACAAGAACTTCCCAAAAAGATAGAATAAATATTCTGACGGACTGTATGGTGATCCGCGGATACGTGGATCACCAATTACTGTGTGGTCACTCGAAGGAATTTTGCTGCCAAAGTACATCAAGAGAATAAAATTTACCTTTAAATTCATGGTTCAATATTTCCATGAACATATCCATTGCCATGTTTTTACCAGCTCCCCCTTCAACGTTCACAGTCCGATTATGTATGATCTCATTCTTTTCACTTCCAAGTACCCCTGCGACGCCTGTCAAAAGAACAAGTATGATTATAGATGGTGGATTAATTAATAATTGTATTACTACAACGAAATGCGTAGGAAGGCATGGTAATTTTGTCTCCCGTACGATAGGCCTATGGCGATCAATATTCATCGTGTAGGAAAAAGTAAAACCACACATAATTTTATATTTCAGTACAGACATAGCTTGTGGTGTAATAACTCGGGGTTGCGATCGACAACAATGTTATTGCGTTCCGCCATGCGGACTTTTTACATTATACATCTAGTTAATCGAATAATTCCATCATTTTCAGAGGGAAATTACTTATAACATGTAAACTGATTGCTTACGAATTGCGTTAATGTACTATTTAATAACATGACTTCTATCCAATGTAACAAGGAAGATTCTCTTTAATAATAAACTATCTTCACTACACGATTCAAGATGTATATTGTGCTCTCTTAACCATCACTAGTGCTATTGTCAATACAACAGAAACATGTGTATGCATTGTATAAAACTGCACGTGAGTGAACGTGTGTGTGTGTGTAAGTGTGTGTGTGTGTGTGTGTGTGTGTATGTATGTGTGTGTGTGTGTGTGTGTGTGTGTGTGTGTGTGTGTGTGTGTGTGTGTGTGTGTGTGTGTGTGTGTGCGCGCGCGTATGTGCATGAAAGTGTGTGTATGTGTGTTTGTGCTTGACGTCAAAATTCGCATCTCTGCCCGACTGGATTTGTGCGTGATGTTATTGTTGTTGTTGTTATTGTGGTGATGATGATGATGATGATGATGTTGATGATGATGATGATGATGATGATGATGATGATGATGATGATGATGATGATGATGATGATGATGATTATGATGATTATGATGATTATGTTGCCGTTGTTGTTGTTGTTGTGGTGGTGGTGATGATGGTGATGGTGGTGGTGATAATGGTGGTGGTGGTGGGGGGGGGGTCAGAACATGGCCTAGTTTAAGTGAAATGAAACTCAAACATCTTCCTACATTCAGAGAATGCATGACAATAAAAGAAACAGTGACAGTTAAAAAAATTTGATTGAATTGTTCAATAATGTATAACGTTTATTTAATCGTCAATATGGAGCATTCTTAAAACGGCAACCCTACCGCTTTTTGAGATGACAGTGTGAAGAACTTCCCATTGGTTTTGTACACAATTTTTTTTTACTTATTCTAATATTGTCTCTAAAGGACGGTTCCGTGTTAAAAAAAAATGGCCATTTTCACAACATTTTTCAATATACTGTCCAAACAAATGAAGAAAGACAATTTGTTTTGTGGTAATTATAAAGTACTAGTGGGTGTCCTTGTGAAAAAAAAAAAATGACAAACAACCCGAAATTGTTGTTTATGGGTGAATTAGGTGAAAACGTCGCGTGTCGTATGGCACATCTCTGCGTCACGTGCGACACGCTACATTTACACCTCTAATTCACCCGTAAACAACAAACTCTGGTTGGTTGTAATTTGTTCACAATTCTACCCACAAGTACTTTCTAATTACCACAAACATTTTTTATTGCTCAAGCATTCAGCCAAGAGACCAGAAATTGTTGTCAAAATGTCCCATACGACACGCACGGAATCGCCCCAACAGAAATGATTTTACGCGTTTTTTATGAAAGAATTATATTGATTACCTTCTCAACTGACATTTTTTATAAACATCAATTTAGGGAAATTTGTGTACAAAGCCAATGAGAAGTTTTCCACACTTTCATATCAAAAAGCAGTAGAGTTGCCAATTTAAGAATCCTCCATAACCATGATAACAAGGATTAAGTAAACTTTGAAAGGTTAAGTCAACTTTGCTCAAACGTTTATAATTTTCTTTCTCTTATTATCTTTGTTTCTGGATGCAAGTAGATGTCTATGTTTTATTCCCCTTTAGTCGTGAACATAATTCATGAATACCTGCTAGCATTCGATGTGCCACAGCGAGGTATCTCGAGTGTTGCCGATTCCACAGTTCAGGAATGTACAGTCGCCAATGACTAATCATTGCGAAGCCGTCAGCCTCTCTTTCCGCATCGCGCATACATTCGTGCAGTAGTCCACGCCATGTCACTGCTTGCGTATACATGAAGACAGAGTCGTCATCGCCGCTGTCTCCAGCAGATTCTCTGCAAGAGAGACTGCAATACCATTGGCCATCTTGACCGAAGAAACGAAAGACAAATAAGTGCCATATTTCAGTGATGTCAAAAGAGATTAGGTCGTATTAGGAGTATACATTTTAATTGTCGTACTTTATTGCTATAAACACAAACAATCGTTATTATTCATTATCAGCATCACAGAAATTCATCCTATTTACGCTAAATGTTTCGGTGATCATTTCCACGGATAAAGTTTCGGTGATCATTTACACCAAGCTGTTTTGACTATAAGATACGTCACTCATAATGCTTCTGGCTAGGTACATAATGTATTAACTCTGATTTGTTTTCTTTAGCAGTAGGAATAGGTGGACTTGAATTTCGGGGGGGGGGGGGGTGAATCAAAAGCTTATACGGTTATCAACAGCGATAAAACAATTTATATTTGTAACATTTTACTTATGCTGCACGTACGTTTTCCGTTATATTTTCCGGCGGGAATACATTCCTTGTGAAAGATGAGACCCCGGGGACAGTTGGGATTGGTACATGTTATCGTCGGGGTATCTGGTCCACGTTTTCTCCTGCAAACGCAGTGGGCCGAGTTCCCGGAGTTTTCACATTCACGACTGCAATACCAGTCGTCATTGGGGTCTTCGTGGTCATTGTCATACATGACGCAGTCATGATGAAACCACCTGCCGTTGGTGCATTGGCCATTCGAGCATTCCACCATGGGTGTGTCTTCGATGTCTTGATAAAAAAGGACGGAAAAATAAAAGAAACATATATCACTATTCAAATACTATTTATCTTGATTGTATAGGACCTTATAGTGTACTACAGAGACATAACTTCAGTTTCAAAATCCCACAGCAGAAATGTCATATGAGTTTAGTATCTAGAAACTATAACTACAGCCTATTTCTTAAGTAATTGGTAGGCCGATATTTCTCAGGCTTTGTGTTGAGAATGCGTGTTATATTGAAATCAAATCGTCCTCAATTTGTTAATTCACCTCACTGATCCCAAAACACGTGACCCCATTATTATTTATGATATCATTATCAATGTGGCAGAAACCACACATTATCAGCTGGATCCAGATGGTCGGGTTTGGTCTCCAGACCCCATCCCCCAACCCAAAATAACAATAATAATCATAGGCGTACGCACTACGCAGGATTTGGCAAAGGGGGATGTTCCTCCGCGACCAAATCCTAGGTATTAAAAAATTCCCGGTCAGCCCAACCTTCAAAAAGTGAAGATTTTACTTTCCAAATCTGAGGTTCACAATTTATTTTCTATTCGGTCAGCCGAGCCGCCAAAAAGTGATTTTTTTTTTCATTCCAAATCCGAGGTCAAAATTCTTTACAGGTCAGCCAAGTCGCCGAAAAGTTTCTCAGCCTTATGTAGCCGCGTGCAAAACTTAAAAAAAAAATTAAACACCCCCCCTTTTACTAAAGGGGGTGTTGACACCCATAACACCCAAAACACACCCTACCCTTCCCCCTGGGTACGCGTATGATAATAATGTCAGAGCTGGCAGAAATTGGCCAATCTGTCGTAAGTGGATCAGATTGATCAAGTGAGGTATTAAGTGGCGGGAATGAGGTTGTCACCTCCTTTCTAAACTAACCCCAAGGTGAAATTCACCCCACCAATCCCATGAACCAAGTGGTTGTTAGAAGATAATACGATGGGAACCGGTCCGGGAGGGGGGGGGGGACATCAAACACAACATAGCCCTCGTGTCAAGATTTTAGGGCCCCCCCCCCCCCGAATACCGCAATACCTGTAAAAAAAAAAAAAAAAAACTAAAGTTGTAAAAACGCTGTTTAAAATATTTCAAACAACTCGTACCGTTCTTTAAAATATTTTCAACAGCGTTTTTACAATGTAGTTTTTCAAAGGGAAACGGTGAAAATAATTATTGTTATTTCACGTTACCGAAAAACGTTATAGAGTAAACTTCTGGCAACTAGCTGTCAGGGGCAACTGAATTTGTACGGTCTATTGTAATTTCTACTCGTTTTCGGTTGTAAACCGGTTATTTGTGGTGGTTTTTCACTTTTTTTGTAAAAATTATTACTGTTATTCCAATGTAATTTTTATTCCTTATCTTGATTGTAGGATGCCAGTGTACTACGATTATTCCAAAGTACTTTTTACGGTTTCTCCGTAAAAAAAATTAATAATAATAAGTTTTATTTGTTTTTTTTTTTACTAGTGCACGCTCTCTCTCGTAAACCTTTAGATCCCCTAAACACCCCAAGGGGATTGAATTTACTCCCATTAACCTATGATCTGAATTTGATCACGATTATTATGGGAGCTACATGTGTAGGGGTAGCATGCTCCCTCCTTCCAATTGTCCGGGTACATAATTATGATACAGGAATGATTTAGTTGACTGCATTATACAATGTACAAGTAAGTTATGAGCGGATTAGCTTTTCACACACCTTCTTGGCAGAAGCAGAAAATATCTTTCCTGCCACGGCAAGCGACGTCGATTATGTCGGCAATGCCGGACATGGGTACCTGGTGCCACACGGTGGCCACGATTTCCCTGGCCACATGTCTAAGATACACCTCTTTTGTCATTTCCTTTGTGTTTTGTGGTTCTTCTGTGGGGTTGGCAATTTCCATCACTTTTAGTGCCACACCACACACAAATGATGTCGTGATGAACTGTAATATAAAATAGAGGAAGTTTAAGATAACGGTCAAAAGGGGTAAAACACCGTTGGCTTCATAACATTTGGGCACGGATGAACTCATAATCTGCCTTCACGACATTTCGTGACAATTGCTGTGCACGTTTGCTATCATTCTCTCACAGCATCAAAACCAATGCTAACCAGTTAGCCCTACTTTTTCTTCATTTATAACAACATTTGTTTGATGTTTCTTTACACTTACAGTTTCCATATTCACAATGTTGATACCAACGAATAGCAAGTTATTTTAGCTTCTTACATACGCATCACCGTATTCTATTGAAACTGTTCTCTCCCTTCCTTCCTTTTGTTTCCTTTGTCCCTTCCATATTTTTCTCTTTTTTTCTCTTTTTCCCTGTCTTCTTTTTTTTTCTTCTTCTTCTTCTTCTTATGTTCTTCCCTTTTTTTCTTCTCCTTTGTAGTGTATCGGCGTACCCCATTTCAGGCACTCTGCCTTCGGGTGTTACGCCGTCTTCCTTTTCAATTGACCACTTCTTTTTTCTTCAATTCTGTGATTAGTAATCTATTTCATTCTCGTTATATACAAGTAATTATTATGTGATCACAGATTGTAAATATACTTATACATATACTTATGTTGTCATGTTGTCATTTGAAAAGAAGAAATAAATGTATTTGAATTTGAAAACATATCGTGTGTTTTTCTTTAAATATGAGGTAAGTCGTAACACGCAATCAAATACGTACTAACATTTAATACATCACTTGTGACAGACAGTTTGCCAGCAAGTGCATTTTCAAGTCCTAAATTACTGAATTGGAATGAAGTCCATCTCAACAGAAATTTACAGCCTATGTTATGAAAAGGGAAATTACTAGTATAATTGTTATGTGATTTTAGAGAAAACATGTTGGCCTGTGTAGTAGTGTAATACCTGGCCCAATGAAAGGAATACATGATATTCTGTGGTTGTAATGACCATTGACCTGAAACGTACGATTAAGTATATGCATTATGATTGCTTACTTGGAAGAAATCAACCGTGTGATTATAACTCTTCATGACATCTGGAGACACTGCTCTGTGGCCAAAGTAGTTCTTAAGTTGTTTCAGTGTCCCCCTGTCACTATCTTTGCAGGGAAGATAAAGTTCATTCATCGTGTCCTATACAGAACAGAAAGAAAAGCAACCCAATGAGCACAACAACAACAACAACAGCAACAACAACAACAACAACAACAACAACAAAAAAACAACAACAACAACAACAAGTGACCACCACCAAAACGAAGATGCCAAATCTTTTACGGAACCCCTCTGGTCACTGTAATTCCATCCAAAGAGAGTTTGTAGCTCCTATATGTATTTTTAACATTATCTTCTAAATACCAGTGTATTTACACAATGTTAGTTTTTATGCCTCTGCACCGAAGATGCCCGGAGACATCATGTTTTGGGGTTGTCTGTCTGTGTGTCCGTTATCGGATTCTTGTTACTGTAATTTTTAAAGGTAGATATACTAGAAAATCGTATACCAAAAAAAAAAAATACAGGTTGATACCAAATTGATACATATTATTGGTGCATAATCGGGGATGAACATTATCCAGGGCGAATTTTTGCAAGTTCCGTCCTATAGTGTTCTTCACATAAATGTGGATGCGAGAACCTGTAGTTATAACCAATGATCGGATTTTCGGAAAACTTGGGTCAGTACATGAACTTATTATTCTGCCGCATCGACGAAATTTCGAAGTTAAAGACACATGCTAACAATGACCACAGTTTTAAAAAAATTAAGCTACATAATCCTCCATGCTCTAAGTGCCTCTGATAAGATCTACAAATGAAGCCCTGATATATATATATATATATATATATATATATTCAAAATTAGTATTTAGTGCTTTACAAAAGTGAAAATCTACTTTTACTCAGGTTGACTGGATTCACCATGTCCATTTTCTCCCATTTTACTGTCTGTAGATCTAAAGCTATTTTATACCCCCCCCCTTCTCGCAGTGGAAATTCATCCTTCATGCATATCTTGCCAGTGACAGCATAACTTTCCAACTTTAGAGAGTAAATTTGTCCATTTAAGCACTACTAGCTCAGATATCACAGTTTGTGTATTGTTTGGTTTGGTTTTGTTGTGTGTGTGAGTGTTTGTTTTTTGTAATTGGAGCTACACAGTGTCAGCCTATGATTTTAAACATTCGCAGGTCATGGTTACAGGACCTCGTGTCTAATTTGGGCTCGTTACGTATAGATTACTGTAAAGAGTTGTGTGTACTTTCAAAAACATAAGGGGCATCATCCTTGGTCATGCATGACACATTGAAATATAGAGCCTGAGTGTATAGTGGGATAGTGAGGCAGGTAACAACGATTTGAAATGGAATTTGCACAAGCATATATCGATGGATTGTGACTCATTTCAAATGTTCTTGTCAAGCATGCAAAATTGATCTGCTAAATAAACGTCTTATAAACCTTATTTTGGTTATTTAATGATGCAAGTCAATTTGATGTGGAAACCAATTTAATGTAATTCTGTCAAAAGAATGAAGAGATAACATACCCCTAAATCAATATGTTGATTTACATAATAACTTTCATATTTAATATTTATTATAGTACCTGAAGAGTCAGGGCGCGAAAATGAAATTCTTGGGGTACAGGGAGGAAGGACTGCAGCCGGTTTTGTACACTGAGCTCGTTCATACGAGCTCGTTGTGCGTCGAGCATCAATTCAACAGACAAACAATCTCCGTGAGTTGGTATCCTTGGGCTTAATTCTGGAACAAACTTCAGCAGAGCTGATAAAAGGTTGATTACCCCGGTGATGTCTGTGGGGTTGTGGTTCAGAACTCCAATATTCACCTAGAAAATAATGATTGAACAGTTAAATATGATATTACGTAAGCCTCATTGCAGCAATATTACGAAAAGATGTTTTTGTGTGGCTGGGTTCATTAATTGGGCGGGCATTAATTGGCATGGTATATGTTCTTTCACTCAAATGTCAATGGCGCACAGGTTGGTCGCGACAACAATTCTTATAGTTAAGCTGAGTTGAAAAAAAAATGCATGGAATACGTGTTTTGTTGCACTTGTGGATGGATCAAGTAGATAAAAACCATGTAAACCATGACATATTTAGTTTCACAAAACTTTAAATTGTGGTAGATCAGAGGAGGGCATGCTCATGTACCGCTTTCCGGCTATAATATAAGGCCTACAGTGTGCAGAATTATGATTTATATAATGAAAAAATAAAGCACAGTTTTCTTTGATCTTTCCCAATGTATGGCATTCTCACGACCCTGGGCGTACGCATGATTTTTGAAAGATGGGTTTTCATCTGCGATTAAACTATAGGCCCATT
>JZLH01S0615059.1:0-14514 GCA_001188425.1 Eucidaris tribuloides
GTAAGAGTGCACTTTTGACTTGCACAATTATTTTTGAGACACACTGTATAATCATAAATAATTCACCCACATAGTTACAGGTGAAGGACATTTGTGAAAATTAGTTCATTGACGTATGACCCCTGACCATTCAAAGATTTGGTCCAAAGTATAAGGTTTGTGTCCTGCCATTTTGTTTCACCCTTAGTCCTTGTTTCTGTACGATTTCTCGTTTTGTTGTTTTTCCCCAATAGCCTAACAGATAAATGGACGATTAATCCGAAACATAATGCCTTTTTACGCCATGTTTTACTGCACCATTCGATTAAAGTGACACCTGAGGTGGCACAAGAGTAACACCATTTTCCCATTTAATCTAGACTTTGGCTCTCTTCTTCCCGGAACACTGCGTTCAAGGTTTCGTTTGGTAGACTCGTGAGCACCCAACAGTCTCAATGTACATATTGGCTGAACGCGGAACATGGGCCTGACTCATCTGTGATGGGTAGGATGGGTGGAACGCCTGGCAAAGAATCTGCAGTCTGATGATACAATATAGAAAGGAAATCTAAGACTTTGATTATAGGAATGAAGCTTAAACATAAAAAATACTTCCAGGCAACTCGCTAACCTGGTAACTAACAACAAGACTGTTGATATTCACCCCGCAGCGGGTCGCGCAATGGTACGTTATGACACACTATACCCCAAAGTGGGTTACCAAGAAAAAATTATCACTAGGATTCCCGGCTGTTGTTAACTGTAACTCAAATTTTCCGTTGTGGTCCCAAAATTGCGGGGAAATGCAAGGAAAAATAAAACACTGCGTAACCGCATTTTACGTCTCAACTCTGCGATGACTTCTCCCGATGTCACCAGCTGTCATTTTTGGTGTAAATTGATTTTGTCTAATCACCCGCAGTGAATGGATTCTTTGGAGATTTCATGTTTTAAGTTGTCGTTTGATTCTGACATTAATAGACACCATGACTAATCCGCAAGGATAGCTGACAAATTTCGGGGTATCTGTAGCCATACGTAAATCACAGTACGCGGGACTAAGCCACCCAGGTAGGCCTTGATAAGGCCATTATACACCAACAATTTGCTTCGCGAATGCTGTTATAGTATGTCAATTTAATGTACAATAGAATAATAATAATATGGCGAACAAATGAAAAGTAAACACACTTACCGATTCGAATCTGACGCCATTTGCGGGAATTTCGTAGCCGTTTCCTCGCGATCAATGTCATGTTACATGTAACGTAAGGCAGCTGGCGTCACGTACAAGCGCCACGAATTTTAAACCGCCATACGTAATGTGCGTGGAGTAACACTCCCATGTAAGACTCCTTCTGATTGGGATACTGGCATAAGGGTATATCGAATTAAAATTGTTTCTGTTGCCAGCTGCGGTATATATTACACTTCCTAATATAATCATGAATTACTATAATGACATACAAAAATGAACACAAAGCAAAATGTATTCTTAAGGACATGCCTGGGGTAACTTTCGTTTCATTATCGGAATTAATCCAGCTGTCCTTCTTTGTTGGATGCGCATGGAGTTGTACTAATTCAGGCAGTTCTAAAATATGTAAAAGGTGTATAATACTAATATACCATAGAACATTATTTCATTTATTTTTGGTTCCAAAATATTTTCCATCTGAAGAATAAGTGATCTTCCACAGCAATGTTGGTAATGTTGTTAATGAGGTATATTAATATTTTTATTAATATTAATCATGAAATACATAATGATAAAAATAAACAAGAAAACCGTATTTTTAGGACATGCCTCAGGTAACTCTCGAGTCCTTATCAGAATTAATCTAGCTGTCACTCTTTGTTAGAGATACAGGCTAGCAATGACCACTGTTCAAAGAAAATGTAAGCTACATTTAATATTCTCCACGCGCTACGTGTCTCTGATAACGTTTAAAAATAAAGCCCTCAAATAAATTACTTTAAAAAGATTATTTAGTGCTTAAAAAGATGAAAATCAACGAGTATATAGGATGACCGGATTTACCATGTCCATTTCCTTCCATAGACTCACTGTGTGTAGATGTACGCTTTGTTAGGCTCCACCGCAGTGGAAATGAACGGGTGACGTTCATATGCATATCTTGCCAGTGGCAGCATAACTTTCCAAACTTGTGCATTCTAGGGTGTTTATTTGTCCATTTAAGCATTGCTATGTACATGTATCTCAGATATCACAATTTGACAATTTTTAAATTGAAGTTCCACAATGTTAGTCTGTGTCTTTAATAAGGCAGTTCTAAAACATTTTAAAGGTGTATGACACCATAGCCTATTAATGTTGTTGGCGGTTTACCTGTTTCCGTGAAATCATAGTATATTAGTTTGATTTAGTTTTGAAACATACTCTCTTAACAAAAAGAGTGACATTTTTCACTCTATCAGGAGTGAATGTCAAAAAGGAGTGAATATATGTGTGTTTTACTCATTCTTGAGTGACCTAGAGAATCACTCGGAATCCCCGAGTGATCCCTGAGTTCACTTCAGAATGAGTGAAAATCACTCAAGTTCACTCTAAATTCATTCAAAAATCACTCTAAATTCACTCTTTTTGACATTCACTCCTTAAAGAGTAAACAATTTTACTCGTTTTGGTGGATCAAACATTGGGAAAGTGCGTGAACTTAAGTTCTCCGCTTTCAAGACATCGCTATGTTCCTTAGAATGCGTAATGATCGATAAAAATAAATGCTTTTGGAATCAGACCCAATATGGACCATTTTACGTCATACCTCGTGGTACGTATGACGACATAAAACGATGTATGTAATTGTAGTTGACCTGGGCATAAGACGCTGTTGTATTTTCAGATCCCTGGAATGTATCCTTTTGTTTTGTTGATATTGCAATTGCATCGGGGCTGAGTATATATAAATATGCATTACGAACAAAAAAAAATGTCAGTTCGGTACATGAAAAGAACAGCTACATGTATGCCCTTTCCATCGGAAGTAGATTGAGGTAGGTATACGTTATTCCTTTCCCCTATCTCGGCCCCTCTTTACATATGAATTTCTTATTTAAAGGCATTGCCATATCACATGACCATAATACTCACTTTCTTTGAGCTGTCCCATTCCATCCCGTACTTGTGTGTTAATATGATGCCTTATGACGTACACGTTAATGGAATAAGAATTGTCAGAATTGTAGTTTAATCAAATAAAGCATTATCTCTTGGGTCGATATTAATTTGCGAGTAATGCGCGCAGAACAGATCATTTTAGGTGCGTGGTTCCATTCATATTACGCTTTAAGTGGGAGAAAACATTTAGGTTTTGCATTATCGTGCTTGTTCCGTTGACAACCGCGCGGACAAAACATGTTTATAAATTAATTTGATTAATCAATTACATTTTTTCATTACGTTTGGATGACGGACAGAAGTGTGCTAATAACCGAGTAATATGTACGCACTTATTAGTCGGTATAAGTTCGGGTCACAAAAAAGCCAAGGGCACTCATTCGGATGTTAGGTGGCTTAATCAGTAATGATATAGACTAATGTAACAAACTGGAGCGCCCGCAGAAATAGAACATGCCGTTCTTTGAAAGTCAACCATGCGAGAGCATTCCCTTTGATCTTTCACAGTTGTATTTCTTGTAATTTCGTAATGAACTAAGGGAGGCCGACTTGCACTGTCACAATTAAGTCTCCCCAGCCACCCTTACCAACGAATTCAAGAAAGTTATAAGTTATAGTTTTAATCATACGTATCTTATATCCCATACTTCAAACAAAGACCTGTATGGGGATATCCCCCACCTCACAACTAAAATCGCTATCAGACGACTGCAATTTGCGGGTCACTGTAAAAGAGCCAAGGGAAGAGTGGTATCTAACATTGTCTAATCTAGTCACATGGCAACCAACCCATGGGAAGAGAACAATTGGGCGGCCCAAAAAGACATACATCGATCAACTCCAACAAGATACTGGCTATGAAACAAGCGAAATGGAAAATATCATGCTAGACAGGCGTCTTTGGAGAGCCATCATTAACGCCCGACAGCAAGAGTCGACGGAGTGAGTGAGTGAGTGATCTTAGCGGGCATGATAGTGACCACCATTGTCTTACTGGTCAACCGACAGTTGCTCCGGTGACAATATCTCAGAAGACAAGGAGTTGTGGTTAGTGTTGCCATTGGGTTTACAGTTCAGAATTGGGTTAGGGTTAGTCTTTGGGTTAGGGTTGGGGGTTAGGGTTAGTGAATGAAATAATCGTCGTCGCAATTGTCGCCGGGAGCAAATATCATAAAATCGTCTCATTCTGTTGTATAAATGTATGAAAGTAACAACACACACTTCCAGAAAACATGGGGGAAATTTTCACTTTAGAGATTTGAAATGTAGAGTTGGAAAAATGTGAACTGTCACAACAATACCTTGATAAAGTCGCACATCTTATGAAACATTAACATGAATAGAAAAATATAAAATAGAAAAAAGTATTAATACTTTTGCAACATGTGAAGATCAAAATACCATTTGTTTTTTGAAGACACTTCACTTTTATACTTAATATCATTTTTTAATGATATTTCGCACTTTCCTTACCTTTGGGTTGTGTGACTTTATCGGGGTATCATGGTGACGGGTCACAACTTCTCTCAAAGAAAGACACAAACGAAAAAAGCCCCTAAAAACCATTGTTAGCCAGAAATAGCAGAAGAAATTAGGGGTTTTAGATCGTGATGACATGGGTAAGAGGCACCAATACGTGACAGCCAAGGCCTGGTGGTGGTTGACTACGATGACATTAGTGATGTCCAAGAGTTATTCGGATGAAGTATGCTTCAAAATGACAAAAACGCAGAAAAGGGGTCAAAAACCAGTATCTTTCGCCAAAACATATCCAGAACTCACCCACGAAGCTACGATGCTACACATTTTCACACTCTCAAACCTATAGATATCAAATTTGCCTCTATGACTAGAGTAACCACCCTTGTTTATCCCATCTTAGTCGCTATCATTGTAATGGTTATTTAACGTAAGTATTCTGTTCGGTGATCACGGTTTTAAAAATCTACGCTACATGATGTTCCCTACTATAGGTGTCTCTGATAAGATTTAAAGCCCAAGTTTAGTTTTGGGAATTTTTTTGTTATTTGAAAGCTTTATGCCCAAATCATAACCCTGCAATATAGATTCTGAATGGTCTTAGTTTTTTTTAATTAATTAATGAAAAATCTCGGGGGGACCCCCCAATTTACATTATAGCATCTAAAGAGCGTAAACAGCTTTTAAGGTTACATGTGTTATACCTCATCTGAAAGAGCAGACTTTCAGCTCTTTCAGATGAGCTATAACTCATATAAACTGTTTAACCTTTGCATGCTATTATGCTAAAATATAGTCAAAAATTGTCGGGGCGGTCCCCCCCCCGACATTTTCATTAATTAATTAAAAAAAAAACCCAAGAAAAAAAAGGTATATGGTATACCTCATCTGAAAGCTGAGTCTGCGTCTTTCAGATTGAGGTATAACACATGTTAACCTTAAGACTTTGAACCCTTTAGATGCTATAATGTAAAATTTTGGGGTTCCCCGAGATTTTTCATTAATTAATTTAAAAAAATAAAGAAATCAGAATCTACTTATTGCAGGGTTATGATCTTTGGGCAAATTAATAAAAAAGCTTTCAAATAACAAAAAATCGCCAAACTAAAACTTGGCTTTAAAAGACAAGCCCCGAAAACTTGTTCATCATTCAGTGCCTTAAAATAGTGAAATCCTATGAGTACCCAGATAATGTCATGTTGATTTCCCCCATAGCCTAGTGTTTTACAATTATGTCTATACCGGACGATTAAGTCATGAGTGATGTTTGTCCATACATACATGTATCTTGCCAGTGGCATTTTTACTTTCCAAACTATTGCATACTTGCATTATATTTCTCCATTCAATCATTATTGTAAAACTCGGATACATTCATTTTTTCATTTATTCAATTTTATTTCATTTTATCTATTTCACTTCCAGCTAAATATAACGTAACAGAGTATTGTATATACACGTGTGCATTGGCGTATTGAAGTACATAAACTTAAAAAGTCATTAAACATGTACAGTAACATTAAAGATACTACATGTATTACAGGGTTTTTTTTTGGGGGGGGGGGTAAATTGAAGCACCATCATATTAAATGTTTTATTTGAAACTCGTGTTCTTGTGACATTGCCAAGCAAATATATTTCGTCACGGCTACTTGCACCTACAAACTATTGTCCCCACCATGTTTCCATATTGCAGACTTGCCGTTTTTGCATGCTATAACAGCTCCCAGGCTATCGTGCGAGCCCCAAGGTCAAGTCGGGTTTGATTTTTGTCAAAAATTACACGCACCACTAGCGCTGACATCATGGTGGACATACAACTATCATTCAACCACATTTCAACAGACAGAAAATCACTCATTCTGTTTATGAAAGGTGTAACACTAATTAACGGACGGTAGAATGTCCTTTATGATTTTGTTTTAGTCCACTACCTCCATAAATGAGGCCGGTCTCAGTGGTGTGTGGCCTAATTACATCATGATAACCTTGTAAGTGACGTTAGGTCTTGGTCCGCGGAGTTTTGTCGCATTGGTATAATGAGAAGGTTAAAAGAAGTTTTAATCCATTTTCGAGGAAACAGAAAAGAGATCCAACATTGCCAAGACATCAACATCCTGCAAACGCAGTAATATCGATTTTTCGAGAAAAACACACCTTTGAATCCTTAAAGGTATTGGCTAACATTTACCACAGTTAAAAAAAAATCTGAGCTACATGATTCCCCATGCTACCATTGTCTTTAATAAGGTCTAAAAATGACGCCCTGAAAAAATTGCATTTGAAAATGATTATTTAGTGCTTTAAAAAAGTGAAAATCGTAAGTTGATCGGATTCACCTGGCAGTGCCCATTTTCTCCCATAGACTTACTATATGTACACCAAGGCTACTTAAACTCGACCCGAGTTTTAATTGTGTATTCATGCATAACTTGCCATTGGCAGTGTAACTCTCCAAACTTTTTTTTTATTCTAGGGTGTTTATTTGTCCATATGAACACTACTATGCAGTTCAGATATCAAAATTTGACATTTTTTTTTTAAATTGAAGCTCAACAATGTTAGCCTATCACTTTAACATGTGTTTAGAATCCTTTGGGATCCTTAAACATTTTACAAATGTCTTATTAATTTGCTCACCAAGAGGGTCATAGCCGGGAAGGGGGTATAATGGTTTGATATACCCCAGGAATTTCTTGTGCCTCCATCCTTACAGGTGTAACTCGTACGAAACAAAATGTACATTTCATTATCAGGATTATGACAAAAATGAGAAAGAAAAATCCTGCACATGAGCAAATGATAAAAAATGAGGATGTTGATGCTGCTGCCGCTGCTGCTGCTGCTGCTGCTGATGATGATGATGATGGTGATAAGGAGGGTGATGATTATGGAGATAATGATGCTGATATTTTCTCCCATTATTAACCTTTGCATTCTTCTGTGTTTTTTTATTCCTATTTTAGGTCTTCTTTCCTATAATTAGCATTTTTATGAATTTTCTTTGGCTCTCGTCTTTTTCTCAAATGTCAGACACACCCATTAAAAGACTATTTCAAGATTTGAAGAGGTCCTCAAGTTAAGATACAATGTTAATCAGGAAACCATTTAAGATTAGAGGAGGAGGGGAGGAGGAGGATAGTGGTGGTCGCGGTGGTGGTGGTCACAATGACGAAGAAGATGATGATGGTGATAATGATGCTGATGTTTACTCCCATTATTAACCTTTGCATTCTTCTGTGTTTCATTCCTATTTAAAGTCTTCTATCCTATATTTATCATTTTTTATGAATTTACTTCGGCTCTCTTCTATCAGACACGGCCATTAAAAGACTATTTCAAGATTCTAAGACGTCCTCAACTCAGGGTACACTGTTAATCAGGGAACCATTTAAAGTTACTGCTGTGGAGAATTTAGGGTCAAACGGTCACTTCTTGTTCTAGAATTGTTATCTGCAATCAGTATAGGTTTATTTGTTGTGTTGCTTTCAATGGGTTCAATTTTTATTTGGGTCATACTTAATTCAGTGCCGGTATATTTATGGCTGCTTCTTCTCAAGTAAAAACAATTGTAGACAAATCCTTCCAGAAAGCCTAGATGTACACTCCAGTCAGTGTATAACTATATTGTTATATGTTTCAACTCGTTTGGTTCTTGACATGCTTGAGACATTTTCAACTTCTTACAAATTTGCCACTTAGCTATAGTTCCCCGTTAAGTGGCATAAACATCAATAATCATTCCACGCAAACATGCTTACACACACCCACGTCAATTGTTGCGGTCTGAATAAGAGTTTAATCAAAAAGATTACTTTTGACAATCTTTTATTAATTTGGACAACTAAAACAGATGTCGATTCTGGCAGTTTAAGGATTAATCCGCGCAGATGTTGGTGTTTGTTTGCATCAGGTGTTCGTATCTAACAACGTTCCTCGTTAGGCATTTTTTTTATTGACATCTTGTCTATAATGCGTGAGATGTATTTACGTGGAAGCGAGGACATGGTAGTTCGTTAAAACATGATAATGAAGACAGTTCCATAAAAATGTCTGTTCCAATCGTATAATTAAATGTCTAGTCCATTCCTTGGTGACACCCACGGACTTAGCTGGTAAGAATATTGAGTCAAAAGCTTAATTCTAAAAGACACTGATTCACCCACTTCCCCTTGAAGAAGAGGGGCAAGGGTATTCAGAGCAATACATTTTTGAAGTATGATTCGACGCATACGTACAGAAGTAACATGTCCAGTAGATTCTTTGCTGATACCTGAGAACGTAGATAGAAGGAGTTAAATATTGAGTCTAGACGTTAATTCAAAAAGACGCTAATTCATCCACTTCCCCTAAGGAGGGGGAGGGTAGGTTATTAAAATTAATGCATTTTCATATTATGAATCTAGCCACACATCCAAATATCGCAGGTAGATACCACACGTTCCAAATAGTAATCCCATTTTCCATAGACGTGTGAACAATGTCAGAAACAATGTGTATTAACCCTTTGTTTCCCAGATTTTGTAATCCCGTAGAGTTAATAGATGGGAAATCCGGTTCCCATAACAAACTGATTTAAATACACCACTTCCTTCCCTTTCCCCGAAGAGTGCGTGAATTAAGATTAATACATTTTCGAAGTATTTATGCAGCTATAGGTGCAAATTGCACATGTATAGGTACCATATGACGTAAATGGTAATTCAATTTTTCAAAGGTGTTTGAAGTTAAAACAAAAAAAATCCCAACAGTCAATGTATGCATTTAGCGCCTTTTAAACGTATAGGTATTTCATCGCACTCCGAAAGAAATGGTTAAGCGACAGTGACGGATGCTCAATATCGTGCATTAGGTAATGATCAAGCGATATTATGATGGACGGGCAAAATTGTGCGTAGATGATGGTCAAGCAAAATTATGAATGGGCAGCAACAGAAATGTGCATTATGCAATGGTCAAGCGAAAGTAAAATTGACGGAAACAGAATTGTGCATTACACAATGGTTAAGCGAAAGTAACATGAGGAGGAGCATTGTCCACTAAATAATGGTCAAGCAAAAAGATGCTTGAATGGGAGCAGAATTGTTTCTTAAATATGAAGGCCCTACCAACCATGATTTATTACATGTAATTTCAAAGAGAATAGGTTAATGTTTGCCGCTGATTTCAGATTTTTCATGAAAAAAAAACCAAAAACAAATGTGTTGTTTGATGGAGATAGCTTTATTTACTGGAAGACTTTGTTCGGTTGTTTTCTTTTCTTATTTTCTCAATAAACAGGATAAATTCCAAAATCAAACACAATTCCCTTAAAAACAAGAAGACGAATATTCCTCCAAATTTGCTAAAATCAGACATCTGTAATTTTCATTCCGTAATCATTAGTAAACAGGCTTCTGCAAAATAACCTGTAGATATTCTTTCTTTGATAATTATAAGATGTGAATATGAACAACAGCCAGCCAGAACATCAAGGATCCAGAAGGCCAATTGAATGGTTTTAGCAACCCAACAAATCTTTCACTATTAATTGGGAAAATAAGACGCTCGATTTATGACTTGTCATTTTCCAAAAGAAATTTGTGTTCACGTGTCATAAAAGACTTGATCTCGGTACAACAATCTGCTTTTGTTTAGAATTTTAGTCACCGTAACGGTACGTGGTGTTCGACTCAAACAAGAAGAGCGGACCTCATGTTTTGGGGTTTGACAAATCTGATTCGAGCGATATTCGATCTTTGTCGTTCGTGCGCTGGGCCTCGCACTAAGATGTCCAAACGATGAACAAGAACGAACAACAATAATTGCAGCAAAAGGTTATGCGTTTTTTATTTCTTTTATTTTGAGGTATCGCTCCCGTTCCCCTTGGTGAATATTTACGGAAGTCCCTGTAACTCTAAATAATCGTCTCATTCGCTTACAAAAGCATTCCCGCACAAACAAACATATTTCGTCTGTAACATGTCATACGTAACCTTTCATCTTTATGTCCTCCTTATAGCCTCATGTGTCCATAACTTTTTTGAATTTGGGTGTATAATGGCTGAAACATTGTAGTTCTGTTTTTCCTGTTCGCGTTTCTCGGTGTCACCTGTTCTCGCGTAGACCGTGTAACAAAACTCACACAAGATTCTCTTACCGCATGCAATAAAAGACGAAAGGACGCAGTGCGGAGTTCACGCAACATGTTGCGTCTTGTACAATGGCGTGACTGGGTTTCCCGTTAACTGGGGTTATTCTTTGTGCTTAAACGTTCCAACAATAGAGAAATGTTATTTTGGAGACTTTTGGATATCATCACAAAACATGAGGTAGAAAAGGGTTGTCTATAATGTTAACGCTTGATTTGCCACTCTTTGAAAGTGAACTTCAGGTTCAAGTCGGACTTTTTATTCAATTTGTCATTTTTGCGCAATAGGTCAGGGGCGTCCATCCATTTTTCGGATGGGAGGGGGGGGGGCAAAGTAGAAAAATGTCAAAACTTTCCGGCGCATTTCGCGCGCCAAATTGCAATCTAGAATTTAGCGCACAAAGCGCTCCGAGAAAATGGAATTTGTATATGTTTAGTGGTATTTTGTAGATTAAGTCTAATGGTCTTGTTATGACTTGCACTACTTGTTAGACGTATCCTTGCATTAAGTTTTATAAATTTTTCAAGATGTCAAAATCATCGGGGGGAGCAAATCGATAAGTTTGCCGCCCCCCAATATTTTCATTTGGGTGGCAACTGCCCTTCTTGCCACCCTAGGATCGACGCCCCTGCAGTAGGCTCTCTTCCTTCATGCACAGAAGGTAAAAAAAATATTGTATTGAGTAAGTGGATTAAGACTGAGGGATCGATAAATCTCCATTCATTGTCTTAAGTGCATTTGTTGATCTGTGCTCATTGGCAAACTCAGCACCTCTAGAAATGATTTATTGATCAAACTTTCACTTGTCATACATTTTCATGTCTCAGTTTTTTTTTCATTGTTGCAAGACAACGGAGTATATCCGTACCTGAACAAAAAAATCACACACACACACACACACACAACACACACACACACACACACACACACACACGCACACACACATTGTCGTGACAGTGTGTTTACATAATGGACACAGTGTGGACACACTGTGTTTCTATGTGGATTTGGTTCATTTCCATAGAGTTACACTGTGATCACAGTATGGTCCTACAATTCACACTGTGCCAACCCTGTGTTCTGTCTGGCAGGTCATGAACATCGGGTGATTTAATCAATTTCAACAGAGTAACACTATGATCGCTCTGTGAACACACTATGACCAGATTTGTGTGTGTCCTAATTTGTCTGTGTGTATCCTTGTGGCTTTCTGTTTGTGCACGTGCATGCTTGTGTGTCTGTGTCTGTGTATATGTGTCTGTGTATCTGTGTGTCCAACTGTCCATCTATGTGTGTTTGCATATGTGTGTGTATGTGTGTCTGTCTGTGTTTGTGTGTGTCTCTCTGTGTTGCGTGTGTGTGTGTGTGTGTGTGTGTGTCTGTGTCTGTGTGTGAGTGTATGTGTGTGTTTTTGTACGTGTGTCTGTCTTTCTGTGTTTCTTGATATAGCCCTCTTTGCTCCCCCTTCAGTTACTCGTACAGGCTATAGACTTTTTCATCGGTGCCGTTCCAAAGAGCAAGATCAGCAAATTTGCCTGACCCATGTAAAGCGGTCGGCTGCTTCTTTGATAACCTTACTTTTATGCCAGATTGGAAAGCGCTATTTAACCGAAAGACCTTTTTTTCAAATGGTTGAAAAGGCATCGCGAACGAACCCTTAAACTGGGGTCCATTACTGGCGAATTACGTTGGCTGAAATCAAATTACAATACAATTTACGAACGTCGTTCCAAATGGATAGACTGCGCCATCGACTGTCTGCAATGTGTTAGAAACAATGTTATAAGATTTTGTTAAAAGGGCATAATGTCTGAATCATGAAATGGACGAGGTCCATTTTTGTTTCAATCAAAGCAAAATCTCCTATAGCAAATGCAGTTATTGTGGATTTTTGCAAAGGGTGGACAGATATCCAAATATAACGAAATATCAAAGATAATTACACCATTTTATCCCTCCTGTGGCTACAAAACGAACAGTGAGAAAGACAGATTAAAATATTGCCCATTACAATATGTATCATTATTACCTTTCAAGGATGTGGCTGATTTTTTTCTCTCTTGCTCTGATTCGCTTTTGACTGTATTCTTAGTCATTTTCAACTACTTTTGTTCTATTATTTTTTTTTAGTATTAGTGTACGGTAGTGGATCAAAAAATGAAAATAAGGAAAAATTTTCTTTAGTTTTATGTGACTAGGAAAAGGTACATTTTACATTTTCAATGTAACCCTGCCTAATACTGTTCTCATTTCGTATTCGACTCGAAAACTGCATTTAATACCAACTTGTTTACAGTCTTCCTTTATTTACATCTAATTGACAGTAACATATGATTAAGTATTCAAAAAATGCCTCAAGAACCAAATGAGTGGAAACATGCACACTAAACATGGGGGAATGAGGTTTTGCTCAATCTGGTCCTGATCTATAGAATAATCTACCTGTGGTTATCAAAAGTTGGAATTCTTCAAATTTATTCAAAAGCATAATAAACAACTTACTTGTGTAATGCTTTCTATTGATTATTAAATTCTTATCTTGCTTATTTACTCTCTTAATCCCTTCTTTCTCTAATATATTCTACGCCTAGAGCACTCTACAGAGTGGATTTGGTGCATTATAAATTGTATGCATTTGTATTATTCCTAATCAGAATAGTTAGGCCGAGATGATTTGCCGTGAATCTCTTTACTTAAGAAGAATAAGTATGTAATTCACCAGAATGTAATTAAAGCACGGTCATGGTAGGAATTGAACGTATACAAATCAACAAAACGAATTTGACTATCCTAGAAATTTCTGACAGTAATATCACAACAAAGAGGATTTTTTGTGACATATTCACAGGAGAAATCTCAAAGAAACATATACTTTATTCCAGTACCGTTAAATTAGGACTGCGTCTATGATCATTTCATCAGGACGGAACCCAAATGTTCATAAAAAAGCAAGTACAGAACGATTTAATACATGCTTTTGTAAATATGCCGAATTAATTAATGTAAAAGTCTTCTTTTGAGTAACCATATCGTCAAATGCAGAAGTTAAAAATCTCCAAAATTGTGTGTCGTGCTAAAAAAAATGAGTAAGTTAACTTTTATTTTACGTTATTTACAACTGGCTACCTGTGCAATCTCATATTATTTTAAACAATTTACCATGGGTGACGATCCCGGGGGACGGGGGAACGTGTCCCCCCCCCCGAATTTTAAAAACTTCATTAAAAATGTGATTTTGTTAGCATTTTTTTGATAGATACTGCAATCGGCAAGCCTATTCAAAGGATATGTGATGAAAATAGATTATATAACTTTTATAACGCGGGTGAGGCCTGGGTACTTTAAGGTAACAATTTCCCCTTTTTAACAATATAAATGTGTCCTTAGGACATTTTCCCCAGCGCGAGGATAGATTTATTTCGCCTTGGATGTTTTAGTCCCCCACCCCCCCCCAACCCGTCACATGAAATCTCTGTTCCTGCCATTTACTCTTGGTACTTGAAAGCATTCAGAATCTAGCAGCATTTAATCTTACCAAATAATTCTTAAGGTATAAACCTGTAAGAAATCTACCATCTGGCTAGAACAATTTGATTGGTATACATGATATGGATGAACCGGGGGGAGGTATTTTTTACCCGAATATTATATCGCATATCAACAAAATGTACAGATTTGTGCACTACCTGTTTTGGCAGACTAGTGTACGGCACAAACTTCATGACATTTGCCATTAATATACCATGCTTTTTTGGAGTAATCCCTTTCTCCATTAAGGCAATTGAG
>JZLH01S0615059.1:21570-37326 GCA_001188425.1 Eucidaris tribuloides
TAGGATATTATTTCTTGGGTGCATTGAGATTACGATATTAAATTGAGCAAATTTTCAGAATGGTCAGTTTCAAGCTCTAGAAACCCGCGACCCTCCATCAGTTAACAGCAATTTCTTTGCAAGTATAAGTATTGAATAAGTGTGACACACTATGTAAGCACACACACACAGTAATATTCGGTAGTATAATCGTTATTAGTTTTTTTTCATAAAACAATAAGTTCATGACATAGGATCTCAAACTTTCAAACACATCATTTGTAAGTACTTGACCACCATTTGGTGTAATGACATGTAAGTGGAAGTGTGTCTTGCAAAATTAACCGTTAACCCAATCTATAACCACGAAGTTTTTATACCCATCGTTGCGAACAATTATTAAATTTTTCTAACGACTGTTAATTGTTTTGTAGCGACTAGTATCTCTTGGGTTGCTATTGAGATGTAACGGATTTTTAAATTGAGCAATATTTCAGAAATTTCAGTTTCAAGCTTAGGAACCCCGACGCTCGCATCAGTAACTAGCAAAATTTCTTGCCCATTATAATCGTATGAATTAAGTACACACATGCTTAGCCACACACACACAGTATATCGGTAGTATATCGTTTATTAGTTTTTTAGTTTTTTTTCATAAAACAATAAGTTCATGACATATGGATCTCAAACTTTCAACACATCATTTGTAAGTACTTGACCACCATTTGGTAATGACATGAAGGGAAGTGGTGTTCTTGCAAATCCTTAACCCAATCTATAACCACGAAGTTTTATACCCATCGTTCGAACAATTTATTTGAAATTTCTAACGACTGTTGAATTTGTTTTGTAGGATATTATCTCTTGGGTTGCATTGAGATTACGGATTTAAATTGAGCAAATTTCAGAATTCAGTTTCAAGCTTAGAACCCCGGACGCTCCATCAGTAACTAGCAATTCTTGCAATATAATGGTATTGAATTAATGTGACACACATGTAAGCACACACACACACACATCATCACACCAACCATCACATCACACACATCACGCACACACCACACACACATTACATACACACACACATCAACACACACACACACACACACACACACACACACACACACACACACACACACTCACACACACACGCACACACACACACACACACACACACACACACATTCAAACATACACATACACGCATACACAAACATACTATGGTACGCTAACGCCCATTACCATAATTATTTTGCTGTTTTTCACAGGGCATATTGAAGAAACGTGATTGTAATTTACTCGCAATACGCAAATCACTCATATGAATGAATTTTCTAGGTCCCTGCCTCCAAAAGCCAATATGAATATTAAGTAGCGCACAAAAACGAGGAAATAAGAAATGAAACTACCTCATGTTGCTGACTAATTATTGTAGGTTAATATTTCCCTATTAACGGGGTTGTATTTACTTGAACATCACGTATCCTTGTTGCACCGTGAAAAAAATAACAATACTACGTTTCACTGGATAATTAGCTATACCGGTGTTCTCAGTTGAAGATTGGCTTCGCTGCATTTGCAGTTTTGCAGAAACGTTGTGCATTATACGTCTTCTACTTTCTTCTGTTTTTCAAGAAGATTGCGTCAACCTTGAATATTCCATTTAACAGTTTGCGCCAGCATTTACTTTTTTTACAGTGTCGTAGTTGTGCAAAATTGTAATGTGTGACATTTGCGAAGGTGACGCTACAAGTCTATAGTATAATTTGAGACGAGAAAAACAACATCTACTACAGTGAAAGAAAATACATCTTTAAAGTGGGTTGATAATGGGAAAAAATGTTTTCTTCCGTCGTTGATATCGGTCAAGAAAGCTGGCATTAAAAGCGTCTTGCCTATTGTGCACCGAAATCAACATCGTCTCTTTTTATGCTTATCCATGGTCATTTCGCTTCGTCAGTGTATTAAATATCGTTGCCTTAAAGATGCATCTTTATATCTTCGTCAAAGTATAAAAAAATGACAAGCAACCAGTGCGGAAACATGAAACTCGGATAATGGAAAGAAATCACAAAACTATTGAATACTTAATAAATAACAACCACCTACTCGTACATCATCAATTTCTCCTACCACGCTGAATTACTTTATATTTTGTTTAATAATAATAATAATGTCATATGAAGTATGAACACGAAGGTTAATGGCACGTATATTGTAAGGCCATTGGATAAGCTACAAATCACATTTATTGTTAAACTGTTTACAATGAGAACTAACAATGTTCGAAGTGAAAGATGGATAATGCGATGTATGAATGCGAGTGAATGTAGTTTATTTTACCATTCTTGAAAATAAGTCATTGAATTATGAAGCAATAACGCACTATGCATCCTTTTTAAATCAATATGTTTTATTGATTCTTAAATAAATTGGTATCATGGTATGAGAATAGCAAAAATCGGATCTCTGTGAATAAATCAATTTCATAAAATCCCAACAGTATTTCGAATCATAATCTCCAATAATCCTGCAGAACATGCATGAAGAAAAATTATAGACATAAGACTTACGTCAAGCGACTCACAAAAGTCTACCGAAAACATTAAAGACGGAGGCTAACATTGTGGAGCTTTAATTTTAAAAATTGTCAAACTGTGATACCTGAGCTGCAAAGTAGCGCTTAAATGGACAAATAAACACACTAGAATATAAAAGTTTAGAAAATTATGCTGCCATTGGCGTGGTATGCATGAATTACAATTACTACTCCTCCCGAGTATAAATTAGTCAGACCTATAACACAGTAGTCTATGGGAGGAAACAGAGAATGTCATGAGGCTGGTACTGCAGACTTTCGCTCTTTTAAAGCACTAAATCATCATTTTGACATACAATTTTTTTCAGGGCTTCATTTTTTAAACCTTACCAAAGACACTTAGAGCATAGAGGATTATGTAGCTCACGTTTTTCAAACTGTGGTCGATGTTAGCCTCTGGCTTTAATATGCAGCTCCATAAGTCCTCCCAGCTCTCAACACAATGAATTCCATTAGTACAGCAAAACTTCACTCATTCCCTTCAGCTATGAATGAAGGACTGTCTGTGAAATCCAAATATCAGTAATTGCCTAGAATTTGTAATATGCACAAAAACGAATTGCCGTTTAAAGTGTATGTAGGGTAGGAATTACTGTTTTAGGAGACAATAACTTAGATTAGAATCTAACGATCAACATAATTCACTTAATTCTGAGTTTCAAACATATATACTTTGTAAAAGGTGGTTAGATTGTATTTCCTTCTATATACCAGAGTATAATTTACAAAATGTTAATTTTAGGTATACCAGAGTATTTAAAAAATGTTAATTTTAGACGTGCAAAATGGAGACCCTGCCTTTAAGCTAAAAGGCATTAAAATTATTATAATAGATGCCGACATTATCCCCTTCCTCGCGTTATGCACACTATTTTTCCGTTCTCCCCTCCCCAAACTCACCGAAGCAATTCTTAGTCACTGCAAACATGTAAGACAACATCTATCTCTAAATTGATTAATATACAGCTCCATAAGTCCACCCAGCTCTCAGCCAATGAATTCCATCTTTGATCAAGCATGTACAGTTTACAAACTATTGTAGTACATGCCGAAATGATACGCATATCGTGTGTTATGAATATTTTCTGCGTTTGCCCCCGAACTCAACCGAGGGCATCTTCAAAGGTAGGAAATTTCATTTGCACCCCTCTAGTAGTACAACAGAACATCACCCATGCCCTTAGGATATGTATGAAGGGCTTGTGTACGAAATGTGAAGATTCGTAATTACTTAGATATTGATGACTGCGGCAAAAACTAACCGTCAGTTAGACCATAAAAGTCCCATGAGTAGACTGCGTGAGAAACTCACTGAAATATGTTAGTTCAAAACTATTATTGCAGTAATCATTTTATTTGTTTATAAATAATATGTTGGCGACTTATGCATAAAATTAGCCATATCCACGAATGCATATGTTAC
Organism: Eucidaris tribuloides; assembly: GCA_001188425.1. Taxonomy (NCBI): domain Eukaryota; kingdom Metazoa; phylum Echinodermata; class Echinoidea; order Cidaroida; family Cidaridae; genus Eucidaris; species Eucidaris tribuloides. Next base: position 25,572 of record JZLH01S0615059.1, read on the forward strand.
ACATTTCTAAATTCGGCAAATAAATTTCACATTACACCTACATGATGTACACCCATGCATTGCAAGTGTCTGAAAGAAGACTAATATAATTATTTTTTTTCTCCGTGGCAATAATTCATTTCAAAATCTAAGGGTAGCTATACTCGAAACAAACTGAGTTTCTAGCGCGTGTACGCTTTCTTCTAATACAACGAGTCTCCAAAAATTGTGCAAGTGAAAAGCGCTCTTTTTAGCAATTATTAGAAAATATTGCTGTGATACATGCATACTTCAACATCCAGGGAAAAGCCTTATCCTTTGAAAGCTGTTTGTTCTGTCCAGTTTGCTTGTTTTAATCTCGAGATATGTTTAGTTTATAACAAAAGGGTAAAATCAGAATTGTGCCACTTTTATGGAAAGAGGGCATACTATCATTGACTGAAGTAAATGGTGGCTCATTTGTGATTTTACCCTTTTAGTGTTAACTATGCATATCCTATTATTAAAACAGGCAAATTGAACAAAACTAACAACATTTGAAAGCTGATACTGCCGTTGGCGTTGATGTAATCATCATGTTACAACAGTATTTTCCAATTGCCAAATAGGGCACTTTCACTTGCACAAATTACACATTTTTTTTTAGACACGCTGCATACCAGTGTATTTATACAATTTCAATTTGTTGGCAATCAAAATTGACGCCCCGCCTTTAATCCGTATAGTCACTGCAAACATGTCGGACGACATATATATCTCTTCCGAAAATCGATAGCCCCAAATCTGGGTGGATGATGAATCTCTGAGATGACAACATCCTCTTTTATTCCCTCCGGCGGAGAAGATGTTCTCCTCCCAAGCACCGCCCGGAAGGATGACATTAAGGGCTCTTGGAGATACTCTATTACAGGTGGTCGATCGGTGTCGACATTGTAGACGCGCGCGCGACTACGGTTCGAGAGCGGGGAAAAGAGATACGGTGGATCCAATCGGCGCTGGGGTGCTAGAACGGTGCATCTTGAAAATAGCTGTTTTGCGAATTTTGACTTAAAGGAAGATGTAGCTGCCAACTAAGAGGAATAAGTTAAAACCACAAGCTAACATTGACCACAGTTTAAAAAAAACTGTGAGCTACACAATCCCCCGTACTTCTAAGTGTCTTTGATAAGGTCTAAAAATGAAGCCCTGAAAAAAATAAAAATGATTTATTAGTGCTTTAAAAAAGTGGAAATCTATATAAGTACTTAGGTTGAATGGATTCACAATGCCAATGTATAGATTTAGCCTATTTTATACTCCACCGGAATAGCAATTCAGAGGCAATGTTTATTCATGCATAACTTTCCAAACTTTTGTATTCTAAATTGTGTTTTTGTCCATTTAAACACTACTATGTAGCTCAGATATCAAAGTTTTACTTTTTTTTTAATTGAAGCTCCACAGTTTTAATTTCTTGTCTTTCCAGTTGTACAATTGTAACATTTGGGGTATTCCATTGACAGGAATATAGTTCATAATACTGGTATAATACAAGAGTGACAAATGATAAACTAGTAATTGACATTTTTTTGCTATAATTGTTTTGATAAAATAACAAGCATGCCAAAAGCTGTTATCAGTTTTTATATATCACATCATTATATGGACTACACCCCTTCGATAAAATCTCAAATATTTGAACATTACAGGTAAAAAATAGGCCGTTTTACCAACACACAGAGTAGAGGACACTAGACTAACTTCAATACAGACTTTTTGTCATCACAACCGAAAAAAAATGAGAAAAAGTACTACGATATCGGAAATTATCTTCAAAACAAAGAATCATTTGCAATTTCCGATAATATCAATAGAAAGAGCACCCCCATATTGTGCAAGAAGTGCGCATACCTTAAAAAGTCAACTTTTCGAGTTGGGGCGTTTTACCGTCACAGAAGTCGTTTTGGATCAGTGCTTTAACCTGTACACCGCACTCCACACTCCAACCCAAACCCTTTAATCAATTATCCACTTCCATAACTCCTTCCTAAGTCCTCCACGGGTTTTATTATTCTATTTATCACCTCCGCCGGGCGCCCCGTATCCCCGTAAGATATCGCAGGTATTAATACAGGTATAGGTAGCTATTTTGGGTCTAACGACAGTGTCTTGTACTATCTGTATGGCTCCTCTCGAGTGCAGGAGTTTTATTCTGTTTGCTTCCCTCCACGCAGTCACGTGTTTCTAGAGTAGAGTAGTGATTGGCCAATGCACTCTAGATATCTTATCATTAGTTATCTTTCATCTTTCTTTCTCCCTTCGCTGTTTTGTTTTGTTTTGTCTAATTTGTTCATGCTTTATCTCTAATATCCTGATTTCCCTATAATGGCAGTCGTTCTACGTCTCGTAGCCGCTTATATCCAGTCACAACCACTACGCAAAATGTCACGCGTGCTTTATCAGTTTTTATCTTAAAGCAGCGCTTTATCAACGTGGGTTCATTCCTCACTTACGTCATTAGTGGTCTACTCCGACTTTTTCCAACCGAAATGTAATTGTTTTCTTGATGACGATTTACAACAGATAAACCGCAGAGGAGAAAGTGACGACGACAATTTATGCTAAAACTTGCGGCATAATATAATCAGTTGAATTAACAATAATTGTGATAATAAAATCAGAACATCATCTTATATACCCACAGCTTTGCTGGACAGTATCTGTAAATTTGCAAAGCACGCCAAATCCGTGAAAGAATTTGTAGAAAAAGAATATGTTAATGTATTATCAAAATAATATTGCAATTTTCTGTTGGCGTGATATTCAACATGTTCCCATAATGGATATAAAACCCACATTTTAAGCAAGACCATTACAGATAAGTTTCAATGCCATTTTATTTTATTTAGTTTGATGCATTCATCACTATTTCGAGGAAAAATCACGACAACTTGGCTTTTATTCTACTAATTAACATATTTTGTTGACTTCATTTGTTTAAATGTATTAGCTCCTAAAACCACCTGAAAACAACACATTGACGTCAATAAACAGATATATAAAAGTGAATTATCAGGCCTCGCACCTGAAATGAGGGTTAATTTGTATTAAAGATGGGGTGAGTCCTTAAAGATTGACGTACAGGTGAAGAATGTTACTTTTCTATTTTTTTTTGAAGTTTTTGCAGACCAGAGCCCTGTCTCAAAAAACTTGCATTCAATTGCAAATCCATAAATCAATTGTAAGTCTTCAAATACTGTACTCTGATTGGTGGCAATTAAATTACAATCGATTTTTAAGAATTGCAATCAATAATTGCAAAATGTTTTATGAGACAGGGCCCCGATGTTCCAGCCTAAAATAAAAAAATCTGTTTTATAGGAACATAAAATATGCCATTTCATATTTGCTGTCTCTTTAAATTTTGTGTTGTTTTTCTCTCTTTTTTTCGTGAAATTAGTGTGTTTGAAATTGAGTCATTTTTGTGTTTGTTTATTTGCTTATTTGTTTATTTGTTTGTTTCTTAGTTTTGTTTGTTTGTAAACTAGTGTAATACACTGTGGCCCAGAAAGAACGCAATACTTGCGATAGCTAATTTCTTCGGCAAAATGCAATTGGTTCTTATTTTAAGGGTTTAAACATTCATTTTTAACAAAATGATACCATGATCATTGAGTTTTAGTGAGGCGTTTGGATCATAGGGCCATTTTTCTGAGGCAATGCATTTTTCAAATTTTCACTTCAACTTCAACTTTTTCTACTCCATCAATCCTCAGAATACCGAATTACTCTCTTTACAGCGTGCCATAGAAATCGCAGGAATGCCCTCGTTTTGTTAAAAATAAAGACAATGTGAGGAATTGCGGCTTGTCTTTATGGCAAGCTACATCGCGAGAAAATCCCGATGTTCCAGGGATCGGTGGAGTTGAAAAAGTTGAAGTTGAAGTGGATATTTGTGAAATGGTATTGTCTCAGAAAAATGGCCCTAGGATCCAAACGCCTGATCAAAATCAATGATCATGGTATCATTTTGTGGAAAACAGAATGTTCTAACCAACGAAATAAAAAACAATGACATTTTGCCAATGATGGTCAAGAAATTAACGATCTCAAGTGTTGCATTCTTCATGGGCCACCCTGTATAATCTTTATTAAATGATAATATTGGATCACAAACGTACTAAAATATAATATACGAATGCGACAAAATCAAATACGATTTCACCCCCCCCCGAAACAAATGATTTACCCCGTTTTTTGAAACTGCGCTCATCAACTGTTGCTGTTCAGCTATCAAACACGACGGCAAATTGTCCGTTTTCAAAATCAATCACCCGTCAATGGTCACGAGAGCTAACCGGAAATAGAAGCAGACAAACGGGGGCTGGACAAGATTTCCGTAAACTCTCTTCAATTTTTCATCTGTCCCTATGATGTATGACTTCGCCCGTGTCGTTCATAACTCGTTTGGAGGCGAAGAATTGTTCACGCTCTTCGCATCGCATCAATATTGATAAGCGGAAAGCGAACGAGTTCGCTGAGCCAATACGACAGCGTAAAGTGACTACACCGTATATCCTGATTGATTTCCAGTGGCTACAGCGAAGGTCGGAACAATAACGTCTGCTTAGGTGGTTTTGTAACAAAATCGGTGATTGAAATCATTGATATCAGTTGGGGCAACTTTTAAAAGATGACTGATTTTTCTATTCTGTGTATCATTGGAGGTCAATGCGTTTAATTCATGGATGAGATCAGGGGGAAATTGTGGGGAATGTCGAGAAAATGTTGACGAATGTGATGATGTGTTCGTTGGTGTCAATTTTAAGTCGAGGTTTAAGGTGGTATGGCTGTACCAATTACATTACAAATTGATGATATTGTCCGAATTGTAGGAGATGATTGGATTTATACTGGATGCCAGAGGTTTTCAATCAAAATAAATATATCTGTTGTTGAACGGTGTGTGCATTCTGGTTTCATGTATTAAGAATCGATTTTCACTGTACGCATAATATTTTAGAAGGAGAATTGCGTAAAATCAAGCACACGACATTAGTTCTGTACACTCATGTTCATAATTATGGAACATTTTGTTGATTTAACCTCTTTCTCATATATCGTCCAAAATTTTCAGGACAAATGTTTATTTCACAAAAACGCAGTATGTGAAGCAATTTTTGGATTTCCTGAGATGACTAAATTAAAAACTAAAATACGTTTGAGTGCAATAACAATTACATATGTATTTTTTTTATCCACAAAATCATGAAAAAAGTTAGAAATAAAGTAATTTAAAACAACAACCACAAAAACTGATAAATTTGTATCTAATGTCACTTATCATTTAATTAATATCAGAATTGTCTGTTACAAGTCTAATAATGCGCGTAACCACCACGTGACTCAACAACAACAACAATACCGCCATTTATAAACACAGGTTTTAGTGTCGAGTCGGACGCTACAAAATGCTCAGCATTCCTGAAATTCTTAGATTATGCATTGTTTCATCTGGGGTGTGCAAATACTAATCTCAGATGTACCGTTCACGGAAAATGGCAACTTCTAAAATGTTTCTAAAATATTATGAGCATGAATGTATGTCTCTCTTTATTTTTTGGAGGAGGGGGCTTTGTTCGATTGTTTGTTTTAATATTTGTTTGATTTGCCAATAACATCAATTTATTTCATTTTTTTATTTCATTTAAATTATGAATGAAAACTGAGTCTAGGCTATTTCATTGACGACAGGGTTGGAATAGTTTGAGAATGAAACGAAATTGACTACCCATGCAGTGACTCATGCACGATATATGCCATAGCAACGCAATCCAATTCTAGTATTTATGCGCAAAATAAATCAAAATTGTATTGACAGTTGACTTTGCGTCTCAATCAAAATTGGTTTTGTCCGTTAGCTTTTCCGTTCGTATAATTTAAAGTCAACATGCATTTCTTGTTCCATGAAAAAATGCAATCATTTTCATATTCAATCTTGTTTACCATTGGGTCAAATAATATATCATGAGTATTTGTTGGTATTTTAGACTGCTGTAATTCATTAGCTTCTACGCTCGCATAATCTAAAGTCAACATACATTTTAGGTTGCATGACAACATAATACAATCGTTTTGTCCATATTCAGTCTTGTTCACTCGGCCATTGGGTCAAGAACTGTATCATGAGTATTGATTTGTATTTTAGACTGGTTCTTATTGTTATAAAATAAAAAAGTGGTTATACCGGGTGGCCCAGGAAAAACGGGACGCTAATTTGATGAAACTTTCTTTCATTTTCAGTTCCCTTCATTACAAAAATTGCTAGGGTTTTTTTCGGAGCAATGGAACACTCAGATCGTCTTGTTTTGTTTTGTTAAGTAGTTTTCATTTTAGAGGCAATTTTGTAAAGTAATGCATTTCAGCTATTCTTTATTCTTTTATTGAAGCAGTAACGATATGTCGTGTTGATGGCGTCCCTTAGAAATTACACGTAAACTGGTGCGAACACACCTAATTGGTGATCCGCGTAACCGCGGATCACCATAGATTTCGTCAGAATCTTTATTCATGTTTCTTTCTTCCTTTTTTGATCAGACGATATCTCAAGAACGGCATCAGCAATAATGTTGTAACTCGGCAAAGTTATTGCCCATGTCAATACCTCGGCATGAGTATCCTGTCACTACCATTAATCATCCGTGACGTCATCTATGACGTCATTAATGAAAACAGATATTTCTCAATATCTCATTATTGAAATTGAATTATGGTCCCATATTTGACCATCATAAAATTAAGGTCAAGGGTCAACTTTTGGACCTAATCACGTGCGCGCGCGCGTCACGATAGGCTAGCACGGGCGCGTCAAAATTTTTTAAAGTTTTAAAATGCTCCAAATGACTTCTATTAACAGCAGCATACGTTTCAGGTCATTTGGAGCATTTGTGCGCGCGCGTCGCGCGCGTTTTTTTCCGCGCGCACCCCTTTCCTGACCGAATATCGTCGTTTTTCGATGGATTCGGATTTCTGACTGAAATTTTCTATCAAGTTAGGAACCTTTCCGACCACTAGGACAAAAAATATCCGCTTACAAGGGTCGCAAAAAGCTGTAAAGCGCAACCGCATGTGCGCGCGTATGAATTAAGGGCATTTTAATGATTTAACGTCTCTAGAATTAACGGTACCCGCTACTTTTTATTGGGCTTATGTCTGATAGATAGTATGCGTTGATAGCATTTCAGGCATCGCTTTCCCTATGGCCAAGTCATGGTGTATGTCTCTATAAGTCACTAAAGAAAAATCGTATTTAGTCCATATCTCATGACTGGAGTCGAGTAACATCACCAAACTTGGTACACAGTAACTCAGGTCAAAGGTCATCATGCGTGCTTATCATATGCCTGTGGCGTCACGACGAACGCGTACCGACCTTTAAATTAGTTTTAAATCAATCATTTTCTCTAGAGTAAACCATGACCCCACCTTGTATTGCTCATTCTGATAGCCTATTATCCGTAGACAACAGTTCAGACACCACTTTGCATGCATAACACTTGTGACGTCATCTGTGACGTCACAAAGAAAAACGTATTTCGCGCATATCTCATGAATGGGGTAGATTAAGATAACAACATTTGGTACACAGTAACTTCAGGTCAAAAGTCATCATTGGTACTAATCACAACCGTCCGCGCGTCGCGACGAATGCGTACGCGCACGCCGAATTTTCAATTAATGTTTGAAAGACAATTTAAGGTGATGAGGGACATATTTCATCATGCAATGATAATTGATATACATTGTTTGTCACATTTTCTTTAAATTTAATGATCGGAGCGGTTACGCGGATCACCAATTCGTCTTAGTGACGAATTAACATCTAGTTTGAATTGGTTTCCAAAAACGACCTTAAAATGAAAAGTACTCAACTCAAACAAATGATCTTGATGCCATTCTACCTACAAAAAATAGTCTATCAGATATATTATGATAACATGAGCTTTTTATTTGGGAAAATAAGTTAACTGTACCGTTCCTTTTTTTGTCTGTGCCACCCGGTATTGCACGGGGGCTTTAAGTCGGAAATTGAGCACATCCCCCGCGGCACTACCCCACTTGTAATAGTACAGGCCGCGCAATTACCCCTATCCCTCCCCCTTTTTTAACCCGATGTAACAGACCCGACGTAACAGTAATTTCGTACAGACCGAATGCGGTATATTGATCCCAATATATCACAATCAATAACGGCTCCGCACAACCGAAGGTCACAGGGCTTAAAACAGCAAAAAATAGTTCAACGTACCCCGGAGCAACATAAACCAACCTGTTTCTCCAAACCCCGGTGACTCGACTCCACTTCTTTGGGTCAATGTTTTGCGGGACTGATTTAGCCCTTTTTATATTTATTTCATCTTCTGATTACTCCGACATCGGGGATGACGCACTCCTTAAATATGTTGACATTTGTATTTCGAATACTTTAAAAGGGGCCCGCATCGTCTCTCACGTATACAAACTACATTCGGCTGGCCCCGCAGTTGATATCGATGATCATAAGTATGTCTTCTCGAAAATTGAACAGAAATTGACGCAAATGCAACAAAATGCCTGGAAAGATCACTGTTGTGTTCATTTAGGTAATTTGTTAAGTAAGGGCAGTTTTACATTATTCCGCCCACGGTTCGTATATATAAGGAATATGCCGTGCTTGCAGGTGTACGATAACATTGTTTATAGTTCTTTGTTGTCGTGTATCGTTGATATACGTTTGAAATATGCCATAGATTTTGCCATAATTACATGTAACTTAACTAGTATGTCATTAAATAATCATAAATGTCAACTAACCAAACAATACCAATACGTAATGGCTTATTCTATTATCATTATACGACCAAAGATATTTGAAACGACACGAAAAAAACTTGACTATTGAATTTTTCTTAGTATTTTAAGTGAAAGAAAAATGTATTACGCCCGGTATGAATATAACTTTTTCACTTACTAAACAGCTTCGAATTTGTATTCGATAAAGCAGTAAAATGGTTCACTACTATACAAACTGGAATTAAAGTGAAAAGGAATGAGTTTGAATTTCGAGAAAAAATTCCAGTTAAATTAATTGTCCATGAAATGGAATTCACAGAATCCAAGCAAAAAGTAGTGAAATTCATCGAAATTTACTTGCAGTCCGTCCTTGAGCATGATTTCGCTTAAGTACACTGTTTAACATTGTGAAAATTTCATTTAAAAACGTAAGCTTTTGATATCGGAACTACGTGATAGTGTTTAAAAAGACTAATTAACATCTTGGAACAAAAGAAATAGACAGTCACGGTAACACTGTATCAGTATATGCGTTTATGTCCAGGGGACAAAAGTTCTATGACACAGCAGTCTATGGGGGAAATTTGAGTGGTTACTTACTGGTTTCCCCTTTTTTAAAAGCACTTAATGATTGTTTTAAGCTGCAATTTTTCAGAGCTTCATTTTTAGAACTTATTAGAGACACTGGAAGCATTAAGGATCATGTAGCTCAGGATTTTAAACTGGAAACATTGTTAAACGATGTTTTTAAGTCTCAAATGTTCACCCTTTTAGTTTTAGAGTGTCGGAGAATAAATGAGGAAAGGGTATAGGACGCTACGACGGAAAACCGAAATTGATCCTTCCTCCGCGCATCCATTTGCACATCATTAACGTGGCTTATACGAGTTCAATTTTTAGCCACGTCCATGCGTGAGCTTTAACATGTAGATCGGGCCGCGCGTAATATTATTGAAACTGATTTACATGTATACCTACTGAAAAGATTCTGGTTGATCACACCATCGTAAGGATGAGCATGTCTTTTAAGGAAAATCGATAAAGGGGGGTATTACTGTTCAGCACGTTTTCGGATATTTAATGATCATTTCTAATGCATCAAAGCCATTTGCTGGGTATTAGGTTTTCCATCAGACTCTTAAGAGTTTTAACCTGGAAGTCCCCTTTTAAGATGAATGGAATTCTCGCTGGCGGATAGGTCTCCCTTTTAAAGACTTGCAACTTTAGAGATTTGTCATTTATGCGAGATATCGAAAAGGGGGAAGATAATTACAGTGTATAGGCAGAGATTTGTGAAGATGGAGGCCATATTGGGCGACGTAGGGTCGGACAAATTCTGGATGAAATGCACTTTGTCTCCTATAAAGATTGGGTTAAAGTGAAAGGCTAACATTGTGGGGCTTCAATTTAAAGAATTGTCAAACTTTGCTATCTGAGCTACATAGTAGTGTTGGAATGGACAAATAAACACCCTAGAATACAAAAGTTTGGAAATTTATGCTGCCACTGGCAAGATATGAATGAATAAACAATTATTACTCGGGGCGAATAAAAATAGCCTAGATCCACACCCAGTAAGTCTATGGGAGGAAATGAGCAGGTGAATCCGGTCAACTTACAATTTTCACTTTTTTAAAGGACTAAATAATCATTTTGAAATACAATTTTTTCCAGGTTTCATTTTTAGGCCTTGTCAAAGACACTTGGAAGGTAGAGGATTATGTAGCTCACATTTTTTCAACTTTGGTAAATGTTAAGTGGCTTTAAGGATTTGTACGCCCAAAATGGCAAAATGAGTGAAATCTGCTTAATTAATTTACAATGTGAAGATTAGTATAAATAAACACCTCTCATATAACCTTGTAGTAGAATACGTAGTTTTGGTGAAAATCTGAACGATTAAAATTCAACGGCTGTTCCGTTAGTTCCAAATTTGTCTGATCGGTCGCTGGCCGAAGTTCACGCAGAGTTCAGTTGCTTGACCGTATCAGCGCACGTAGTCACCCACTGACGGCAGCGCTCAGTTGGTCATGTGATAGTAGACGGCGAGTTGTAATGTTCTTAAAATTTTTCTGTAGATTTTGATTTTTTGTGCTATTTCCCCTATTTTGGGGGTACTGAACACAAATCCACTTGTTGCCATTTTTCTAAATGACGTCTTCACCCGTTGCCATGGTAACGAAATATTTTCTTTAAAACAAAGTGTATTTCTCATTAAACATCATAAAAAACAAGATGTAAATGGCAAAATATATCAGTTTAAACACATTTCTTCGATTGATGTAAAAATTCCCATCATCTGATGTCATAGTTACATCATAACAATGACGGTTGCTGTGGAAACGGCTGAATTTTGAGAAAAATAATGATTATTCTCAGGAAAAATTATGTAAATATGATGTAAATTTAGGAAAAAATAATCATTAAAGGCTCATAACACGACTATCCGCATTTCTGATAATTTTATTAGCTTCATGTCACATCGTTCTGTTGCCATAGCAACAACATGACAAGAACTGCGTCTAAAAGGAAAAATGACTAGCATCTCGTTGAAGAGGGAATTTAACAAGAATAGTTGGGAAAGAAACACGCTAGATTAGTCAGCTTTTTGACTTTCTGATCACAATGTAGGTCGACTTTTTCAAAGTACAGACTTATATCAGAATCTTAATTATTTATGGTCATAGTTATCTCCCAATTTGACGGTTGCCATGGAAACGCATGCCTAGATTTGGAGAAAATGTTGATATTTTTCATGCAAAAATCGTGAAAACATATGACGTGTATGATTTTTTTTTCAAGTATTTGCATTTCAGGTTAACAACATGACTATCAGCAATTTTTGATACATTTGTTCAGGCCACATCATTTCTGTTGCCATAGCAACAGCATGATAGAAATGTGTTTTTAATGGAAAAATGAGTATTTCGTCGAAAAAATTTCCCCTCCCCCCCCCAAAAAAAAA